>OY735219.1:45066845-45079345 GCA_963457665.1 Thysanoteuthis rhombus | reverse complement strand
CGCCCATCAGAATCTGAAGAAGATGTACCGTTAGTATCTTGAATTTTCAAATTTTCAAACCTATTTTACTCAAATATTTTCAGGGTATCGGTTTTTAATGATGTCTTGAGAGTATTAAGCACATAGTCACTGGAAGTTTATGTTAAATTTTGCTCTAAAATATGGTTTTATGTAGGAATTAACTCGGAAATCTCTTTGAATGTTTTATGCTGACTTGAAGACAATTTTTTTCACAAAAATTCTTTGATAGTCTATATTTTTGTTTCATAGAATATCACAAAGTTTTTTTTCCTCTAATACCTAGTGGTGTTTTGCTTTTCAAGCATACACTAATATATTTAAATGTTTTCCCAAAAGCACTTCTGTGGTATTGTCATTCAACAGAATTTTCAAAATATTTTTTTTAAATAAATTGTCTTTGCAAATAATGTTTGAAGGTCATTAGTTTCTTCTATCTTGAAAATTTGATGAAAATAAATGAAATGTTACATACTTTCTCTTCTGTAGACCCGGAGGAATTCCTGCCCGCAATAGCAAAGGAGAGCGGCTCTTGTTATATTTGGGTCTGATTGATATCTTACAAAGTTACCGGCTCAAGAAGAAATTGGAACATACCATGAAAGCAATAATCATTGAAGGGGTAAGTTAGTACTTCAAACATAACAGAGAGGAATTGAATTGGTTGCTGTTCAATCACTATATTGCAAATAAGTATATAAATTTCTAAGGAAATAAAGAGCATCGGAACTCAGTTTTAGGAAAAGGTTTTTATGTGTTAAATGAATGATTACTATTAATATTGATCGTGTGTTTTCTATCAGTTTATTTTAGTATTGAATTGTATTCCTTTGGAACTGATAACGTTCTGTTTTGTTAATATTTACGAGCAGCCATGTTGTGAGTGAACAAATATGTAAATGACTCTGAACTTCTTTTGAATGGAAAACTTGATTTTTTGAAGGACTTTCAAGTATAGAGATCAGTCATGTGACAAATATGATTGAAAAATAACCAGATTGCTATCATGTCATTGAAATCAATTAAAATTTTCTTCCGATGAAACTTTTTTCAGTATCAAATGTTTGTAACTTGTTCCTTGATATTTTTCTGTGCCAAATGATGGCAGACAATATTGTTTAGACAAAAATTTTGGCTTGTAAAGATCACCTCATTGTACTGTAGGAAAATGATCCGTAAAGATTCCTCAGCATGTTTAGTTCTTGTATGGGGTCAAATATGTTAAAATAATTAAAATATCTGAATTCTCCATGCTTTATTCTTAATTACCTTAGATTTCACTTCAGTCTCCTGAGTATTTTATTATGTTACACTAAAGAATTGATATTTCATGAGTGAAACAAATGATGATAAATAAAACCCACAGAATTGCGTAAGCATTTGCTTTGGAATTTCATTATTTTAAGCATTGTCATAAGTTTATTTGAGAAATAATGGATCAAAGAGTTTTGCATACACCGATATTTGGATCTTATTGCTCCATTCCAGTAATGCCTATTTAGATTTTTTTAAAATCTAAAATTAGCACCTTCATCTGTGATAGCTGTAAACATTCATCAGTAGCAACAGTAACTCTACCTATGATGACTTCCTACAGCCATTGCACTTGACCTTGCAGCCAGTATTTTGATTCTAAAATTTATGTAACTATTCATTAATGCCACTTGTACTGATTCTACCATTACAATGTTTATTTGATATAGTTCTTCTTTGCTTTTTCAGCTTTGCACTTTTGTTAGAAATTCTCTAGAATGATTATCTGAATGAAAGTTTGAAAAGATAGATTAGTGAACGATGTAGCAGGAAAATTTGAAGTAAATAGAAAAGATTGTTACAATTATTTGCCAATTTTTAAATAATTTGAATAAATTCAATTAAAAATCCCTTCTACAAAAAAAAAGTAAAAACAACTTAAATTAGCCATAAACAATTCTGCTAAGTGAAAGTGTCAGATTTGAACCTAGAAGCGAGATTTGGAATTTTGCGGCTAAACAAGAAAAAAAAAACTGAATCTACTTCCCAAAGCACTCAAAATGTATGTTCTACGGAACTGTACCTGTTCAATAAATTAGCTGTAGGAACAATTGCCATGTAAACAAGGGTATTACAAAAATATAAATACCAAGTATGAATTCCTCGTTATGATTTATCTGATCCTCGAAATTTCATCTCAGAACGTGGACAAATATTGCAGTGAAGGGATTTTCTTTTTGTATCATTTTTCTCTTTTGTACCCTATAGACAGACTTGAGTCCATTACTCCAATTTCTGAATTTTTCGTCCTTTAACTTTTTCAATAAATTTCACAACTAAAATTCACCTGACCTCACTATTTGAAGATAACAAAACAGACAAAAACCAAATTGATTCTTCAAAAACTCAAGAAGTCTTCCCAATTAGTGATGTTATCACGGAGTAAGCTAATTCTGAGTTACAGATACCAGATATTGAAACAAGAATTCAGAAGTTTGACAACAGAAACAATGTAAAACCTGTTGGTAATTGAAAAATGCTGAACAACAGGTGAGACCTAGTTTAACACAAATCTTCAAAAATGGAGATGAAAGTAACAATTTTGAGTGTCACATTTTTGGAGAAGTGGAGGAAAGAAAAACAGAAAGTAAAGTGAAGTTTTCTAATCCTGCTGAATTCCATGATTTAAGAAATAGGGTGCTTTTGATGGTCATATTCTGTTGGTTAATGAGTCAAAAAAGCAGAATATAATCAACTTCTGATGGAACTTGACATTGTTGCTTAGTGAAATTGCTGTGGATGTCAAATGAGAAGTCACTTTTTTCTCTAAATGAAGAATATGGATAAAAGTTCTTCCTTTAGAAGAGTATTTTATTGACCATTTTGAAGGTGTTTGATAGGGAAACATTCTCGGAACTGCATTTCATTCTGAAGTACATAACATCCATCTTTTCAAATCCAGGATCAGAAAATATCTTGTGAACTCGAAATTACTTTAACCCTATTCCTAGAGTGACCCATGACCTTTTTATAGGATGACTCTGATGGGTGGGTACAGAGTTGCGTCCCTTGGAACTGACAAAGTTCTGTTTTGTTTCCGTATTAGGGCAGCCATTCATTCTGTAAGCGAACAAACTCAAGAATAGAAACCATACATTAAATTAAATGGAGTTTGTGCATCTATTTCTGTTGATGAATAGAAACTGAATTTAATGCTAGAAAAAGACAAATCGTCACGCAAACATTTTTCTCCACATTCCTGCTTTCAATTTACTTTTAATAGTGACCCAAGTTTCTATCATTGTTTTATAATCAAAACGCAACATCAAATTATTACAAAGAAGAATTGAACTATTTGTAAACATACTTGTTACTTAAAGATAAGATAGACATCAACTTAATTACTGTTGAGGGTATAGCTTTATAGGTTGTTTAATACTAAATTGATTCTATGTCAGGGATTGATCAATGAGATTTACTTGTAGCATTACTAGTTATAATTGGCATGTGATTTATATAATGAACACATTACTTGTATAATTTATTTTCAATTAGTTTTCTTTTATAATATTATTCTAATTAGCAATTCTTCATGTTATTGGAGAGTTTAAGCAAGTCTTAAAGAGCCTTTAAAACTTTCCATTTAACAATTGAAATGGTATGTTTGATATACTTTTCTGACTGAGGCAGTTTATACTAGTAGAACAGTTGTTTTTACATTATGATATAAGTTAAACAAATCAGTAATTGATCAAAATGGGGTCATTGAGGAAAAACTGATCTGTTCACTGGAGAGTTGATGCGAGAAATGAAGTTTTAAGTGATCTCAAATCTATTTCATATTGTAAAGATCTATCTTTATTTGTCTGCATTATGAAAAATTGATATGCATGGCATATATTGGTATATGAACAACTTGAAAATATTAAAAAGTATGTATATTTTTTCAACACTTGCAGCTTCCTGGGTGTAAGACAATCTTTTTTTGTCTGTCATACTAAGCAATACAAATAACATTCTTCATAGGAGTGTACACTGCACATCAATTTTATGGTAGGCTTTAAACTTATTTGCATTTTTAAACATTTTACCAATAATCACTCAACTTTACTTAGGAGCTCTTTTTAAAGCATTTAATTGTGGATAGAGAATTTCACCAATAGTTAGTCTCACATTGAAAAATTTTTTTTACATGTTCATGAAAAGGGTTCATGAAGATGACTTTCACTAGTTGTATGGATAATATATAACAAATACTTTTGTGTAGCTTGAATTTAATCAGATTTTTGCATATTTTGTGAGATTTGATCTAGAGAAACTACAGTTAACAATTTGAATTTCATTAAAAAAAAAATATTTGAAATAGATAGATTCTCCTCAAAAATTTGAACAAAATTCCACTGAAAGTTTAGTAGCATTTGTTCCGGAGGATTTCTTTCAGCTGAATAGTAGAAATTGATTTATTCTATCAAATTGATATGAAAGACATTTATTTTTGTCATGTGATAATAAGGAATAATGCAGTTGATATAATACTTGCTTAAAGGCTGTCTTTGCCAACCATTGAGCTTGATGCTAAGTCACTTCCTCTGTATCAGATTATTATTATAAATAGATACAAATAGATAATTAAGAAGCTAGTAATCAATACTTTTCCTAAAGGTAAAAAAAATGCTAAATCCTTAATTTTGACACCTGAAAAGGAAAAAACTCATTAGATTATTAGCCTAGGTCAATAAACCAACTTCCAAAAAAGAGATTTTAAAAAAATCAATGCAAAAAAAATGTCATTAGAATATAAGGTTTGATGAAAAATCAACCTGAAAAATCTTATCAGAATATGGGTTTAGCTAAATCATGAGTTTCCCCAAAAGAATCATCAGAATATGAGCTCAGCTAAAAACAAAAAAAATCAATAAAAATATATATATATATATCAGAATATGGAGTGAGAAAAAATATCAACTTCCCAAAAAGTGCTTTGAGAATATGAGCACGGGTAAAAATCCAATCTAAATGTGTTATCACAATATAGTGAATACCTACCTACAAAGTATGTGTTATCACATTATGTGCTCAGGTGAGAGAAAACAACCTCTAAAAAAATTTTAACAATAAAAGTAGAAAAAAACAATTTTATCTTCATTTTTGTTTTGTAGCGATATGGAAATATTTTTTTCTAGTTTTCCAAATTTACACCTCCTCTCAGTTCACTTAAGCAGAACAGACCAATTTTGCAATCTAACTTCAAGAATGCACTCTTATTGGATATCAATTACAAATTATAATCAAAACCATTAGAAGAGGATTCGAGGTAAATGTAGGTGGAAAAAAAATTCACATTTTTAGGTTATGTCCAATGTTTTTAGTACAATTGATCTATAATTTGGCAGTTTGGTGGAATACTTAGAGAAAAATATCAATGTCAAAGCTGATCTATAAACCTCTATAAATGTGTGTAATTAAGCTGACTGAAAAGTACCTAACTCTTATTGTATATCCATAAATTTACTGGTAAATAATAATTGCAGTTGTGTAAGTACTTTAAGGAAGTGCAACTAAGAAGATTCTAAATCAATCAATCACTTCAGAACCAATTCTCTTGCTACCTCAATGAAACTTACTTTTTCTGGGAAACAAAAAAATTCCTCAAGAAACTTAGACCAAATTTAGTCAAAGCTGTTCAAGCTACATAGGAAAATATCATTTCATATTTTCTTAACTTCACTTTGCTTAGCTTAAGTGAATCTTGACCCACTTTCCAATCTTCCGATTGTTTTGAACCTGGAATCTGCTAATTTTCAGAAACTTGATATGATACTTTAGGTACGTTATTTTCATTTACGAGTTTTGGTACTATCATTTGTATCTCTCTTATTGATAATCTTATAAACACTGAAATCGAAGAGAGTCAAGATGTACACCCCTTATAACTGACAGAAATCTTTGAAACTTTTTTCCCTTGATTTTTACCTCACAAGATATACTGAAAAATTCTTTGTAGAAAATCCAGCCAACATTTCTCTATGCTTATTTTTCTTTACAGGACACGATATCTGTGCACCGGCCTGGGTTTTACTCTGAACGATTTCAGAATTTCTTTGCTAATTCTGCTTTTAAGAAAACACAAACTCGTAAGTACCGCTTGGATCAGTAAATGTGTTTACTGGTGTGTTTCCTCATTGTTGGTTATCATGGAAACCAACTGCTGCACCGCCATAGCTGACCGGCTGTACCTCTGGCTGGAACAAACCTATCATTAACATGCCACTACTGCACATTGTGACAACAATAAAAGAACAACCCAAAATGAAAAACAAAAATGTCCGGATTTATAAAATGGAACATATTTATTTTTGTAGTCCTCATTGTAAATAACATCAACACTCAATCAAGGCTTGCCCTCATTTAAAAACCCAGCTGAACCACCACTGACATAACAGTAGCTATTTTAAATATTACTATTATATAACAATAAAAAAAACCAAATGTCTAGCCATGGATAAATTTTGAAATATTTTGCTTATAATAGTATCCAAACTTCCAAGTATAGAATATTCTCTTGAGTTTCAGGTTTTTTGCATAAAATATGAAACATAATTTCAACATAGGTTGTTTACATAGTAAAGATAATCTGGATCTTTACAAACTATTCCCTCAGAAATAGACTCTAACTAAAACTTGAGTAATCAAGAAAGCATTCAGTGTTTTGTATAAAACGCAAACCTCTTATATTACCTTCGCAGTATTTCTTACATATCTCTTTATTGTAAAAATTCAATGTAATTTGATTATCCCTAAAATGATGGGGTAAGACTGTATAACTGTAGAGTCGTACGAAAGGTCTCTGCAGCATGTCTCCTAGAATAATGCTGGAAACTTTATGTACCTTATTTGGTGTTTTTCCTATAAGTACCTGATTTGGAATTTTTATACCATTTAGCATAGGCTTACATTAAAGACTGAAGACAAACCTACTTTATTGTTTATAATTGGTAAATATCTACTGCCATTTTTTTCCCTCCTTACTAAACTAGTGGCATATGGTGCTTTGTATCTCGGGTGTGCTCTCTGCTACAGAATCACAATAAAATGCAAAAATATTTTAGCGTCTGTAAAAAGCAATGGATTGTAAATCTTTTTGGTAAATGTAGGTAAGGTGGCCTGATAATAGATTGTAAAGTTTCATACCCATTTGATGTTATGAACAGCATGCAAATGGAAAGAAATAAGAGGATTAATGAAAGAAAAACGAGACTGGACATTATTATCCTCTGATGATAGTGTCTAATCCAAATTCCATTTTCCATTACTTCTCTAATTTCTACAATCAGGATTACTATGGACATCCGCCCACCACTATTCCAGGGAGGCGCAAATTCAAGAATATATTTGATGGAGGCTTACTCTTTATTTCCAATTGCACTATTAGATCAAAATTATCTATGGACCCCAATTAATGCATTTTCTGAAAGAGTACAGACTGAGGATCAGAAAACATTTTATTTTTTCTTAATAGTCCAAAGGAATCAAATTATTCAAAAACAGTTTTGAAATATAGAAATAATTCTAGACTATCAATTCAGTTGTTTTTAGAGGGAGAAGGGGTGTAAAAATAGTACAAGTAGTTTTCAATAAGTCAATACATATCCATGCAGTGCATATGAAATATGTATAGCTATGTCTACGAACATTACCGTCCAGCCAAAATATGAAAATTATACTGAAAGAAGCGAATTGAATCTCTTTTAGTCAAATTATTAGTCAAAATTTTCGGCTACTTCCAAGTATAAATTGCTCATCTGCTTGTAAAAAACAAAACAAAAAGGAATGAATAAAAACTGTAAGCTTTCATTTAAGACTATTTTAAAATTAAAATTAATCAAATTTGTTGGGTAAACATAATTTCCAAACAAAATTGTTCTAGGAGGTGCATTTGCACTCACTTATGGATACCCATAGGATCACCTTCTCTACATAGTACCAAAAAGGCTTCAATATCCATTGCTTTTTGCAGTCACTAAAATATTTTTTACCTTTTTGTGCATCTGTAGATGAGAGCACATTCAAGACACAAAGCACTATATGCCACTAAACAAACAATTTATTTGAAGTTGTTTTTTTGTTTTTTATCATAGTACTTTACCATTACTGTTGTTCATTTCATATATATATATATATATATATATATGTATATATATATATATATATATAATGAACTATATATATATTTTTTAAATTTCATTTTTTTATTTTCTGTTAATATCTTAACCTTTAGGATGTAAGCAATATCCATACCTTGGGCATGTTTTTAACTTCTATATCCCCAGTAACTAATATATTTTTGTGTTTGTAAAATCTGCATTACTTTTATATATCTTTTATGCTGTCTCTGTTCATTTAATTGGCGTATAGTTGAAATGAAATGCTCACTTACAAAACCCAGTAGTATGATCTAAATTTACTTTGATTTTATTTTTGTCAATTCATTCCATGCTGTTTAGTTAGATCAGTAGTATAAGTTTCCATGGAATCATATTGTGTCAGTCTTTATCAAGTGCCTAGATTTTGGATTTAAAAAGCCAATTAGGAATGTTTTTAATTGTTCAGTTTTCTTAAAATGAGGACTTTTCATTTTTCCATGAGCAAGTATTATATACTTTAAATAGGCGAGTTTATGCAATACAGATTCTTCATGCCTGTAATAGGATGTTAGTTTCAAGCCTGCACTCCTCTACATGCCTTGCTGCTCAAGTCTTATCTCTTTTGAAATAAGAACATTGAATTAAAATTTCTTTCTAAAAAATCAGTTTCAAGAACGTTCCAAAATATGAAATTTTAGAATTTGTTCGCTATCGATGTGAATCAGGATTATTTTTTGTCTATTTCTCCTTTATTAATCCTTCAGGTATTCCTTACAATCTAAAGGATTTCAGGGATGACTTGGAGTTTATCAAGATTTGTTTAAATATCAGCTACTTGGAGAAAACCAGAGGCAGCATTTCTCATGTACAAATGTGCAAACAAAGTCTATAGTCTAGCTTAGAGTTTGTGTCCATTGAGCAGCTCTGATACAATGATCTTCACCCATGGGCCAGTGGACCACTACCAGGTCACGAAGCCAGTGCTACCGAGCATGTATTGTAGTTTACCATTGGTCTTTTAGTCTTTGTAGGTTTACTTCTGTTTTTTTTTTTGTAAAATGCATATTACTCAATTGCTAGGAATATAAGATTTCAAGTATTTTCTCCGTTTGTGTTTCTGCAGCTTTTTACAGTTCTCAATGTCCTAATGATATTAATAATAATACAGTAGTGCAAGCATATTCATATTTAGTGGTATTCAAATGAGCTTATAGGCCATCTAAATAATCTGTCAAATCATGGGTAGTTGGCAAGTTTAATCATTTCTTATTCTCTCCTTGCTATACAAAGTAGATTATCATATATTATTGTGTATGTTCTTTTCAAGATTAGTCATTCAATTTATTCTGTTTATCTGAAAAACAAATTATCTTTTAAATGCATATTTTGATGATTGAAAATGATACTCAAAGTACTGATTTATATATATTTCTTCATCAATAAACATCTCCATAAGTTTATTTATATAGATACTATACATTATAAATACAAAAATTCATTCAAGTTTTTAGTATAAATACTCCATTTGAGACGAGTTATTGAAACAAAAGACAAGTGTGAAAATTTGACGTTATTTGTATTGAAAATCCATACTGTTTCATTCATTATTAATTTTTCTTTTATTGTATTCAAAAATAGTCACTGATAGTTTCAGCAATTAGTCTAATCAGCTTGAAGAATTTCAACTTGCATATGAGTTAACCTATTTAAAATTCCTGGCAAGTTTAACATGAAATGGCTAGACACTTGGTTAATGTTTACCTTATATTTCCTTCTCTCTGAATTCATACACATATTACACTTTCTTTGGCAATGCTCCACATTTCTCTCTCAGATTTCTCCATGTGACATTGGCTCAATGTACTGACTTGCTTGGTGATAGCTGGTGCCAGTTTGGTCAGTACATTCCTTAAGCACTAGCTTGAAGAGTTTTCACATACATGCACACTACCATGATCTGTTATATATTAATAAAGCATATAAGCTGGATTCATTCCATTTCAAAGTATGTACTTTTTGTATCGTTGTAAATATTACTTTATGGTTTTTATCAATTGGTAGAAACCTTGGATTTGAAAAGAAACCAATTAAAAACAGAAAGGCTGTCATCATGTATTCTACTCTATATTTTAATTAAATTAAAAAAAGACATTTTTAAAAAATTCAATAAAAATAGAAAAAAAAATTAGTAATCTTGTCATTGATTCAAATTTGTACAATTTCTATTTCACTTGATTACCAACTCTCTTAAAAATGTTTATTTAATTGGTTTGGTTTTATTTCTGAAACCTATGCCAAATATTTAACTATGTGGCAGTCTATTCCTTACTGGAATATATGACATATTGTCTCTACTTCCAATACTGTCCCTCCTCAAAATGTCCCTCTTTCACCTATGATGAATAAACAGCAATATTTGGAATCCATTTGTATTGTCTTTGTTTTTGACTCTACTAACACTTTCTAACCTTAGCACATTACAGTTGTCTGTCCTTCCAAATTCCTATTTGAATTTGAATTACCTACTAATGTCAAATTCCCATTTTATTTAGCAATAGTTCTTGAATGGATCAAGTAGATTAAAGTTCAAATATACTGTATCCAAACAAGTGTGTAGGTAGGTAGTTAGGTGTGTGGCAGGTTGTCTGTCTCAATTTTTTTTTATTGTTTTCAAGTGAAATGAAAAGCAATTAGAAACAGAATTCTTTCTCTCATAATATGGCTGTTTGTTCAAATATACAGACTGTCTATTTTTCTAATAATAGATATTCACTCTTCATTGAAATTCTAGATTTTCTGAACTGACTTTTTATATTGACTTTCTGAATATCTACTGCTGTTGGACATACTTAGGACAGGTTTTATGACTGCCGAGCTGGTACATTTGAGAACAGCATCAGCATTATTGGATAACTTTTTTCAATGATTGCTCTCACTACTTCATCTATATCAATATCTGTCTATTGATCTATGTATAAATATACATAAAATCTTGTTATTTCTGAAAAATAATCTTGAAGTGGTCTCATTTTTAAATTTAAAGTAAATGCATGCCTTTGTAACATAATTCAGTTAAATTTATAAACATGAAAAATGCAAAAAGGAAATTAGGTAAATGTATGTAGTTGATGCATTGGTTATCTGGGCTCTTTATTGCATGTTGCTTGTGTGTAGATAGTCCCACCAAACAGCAAGACCAATGTTGAAAATCAGTTCACAGAAAACTCTCCCTGAACTGCACCTTGTGTTTTGCAGCAATCTGTGAGTATTATTTTTAAACATTCTTCCCCCCTCTAATTTTAATCTCTAACAAAAGTGGGTGCTGTGCAAACTTCTCAGCACTTCTTAAATGCCACATATTTGGAATTACTATGAGATTATTACTGATTCAATACTTGGATCTACTCAAATATAATAGTTTTCCTTGTTGCATATATCATTTGCATAATCCTGATTGACTAATAGTTGTATATATTTTTTGTCCTTGTTCTCTAGTCACACAAAATATCAAAGAACTTTTGATTACCTGAGCCATAAATGTAGTTCACTGTATCACTCATGAATGACTTCACAATGACTGTGACATCTATTACCACATTGGGGCTCTACTCAGAATGTGACAGCACAAAAAGAAGACTTAGAGCCCAAGACGCATCAACTATTTGATTGTACTTCTCCCTTACCACTTCCCAAATAAGAATTGGTTGGAGGTGACATCACAGTAGTACCCTGCAGATTTATTTCAGATCCCTGTTGGACTTAGTATCAAAGTTTACTTTCATGTATTTTTCCTTCTCCAAATGCATTTCAGATATCAAAAGAATAATGTATTGCCATAAACTAATGTAGGCCTCCTGGACTTGATCAATGTACATGTGTGGAATCATGTTTGGGGATGTCGAAACTAAAAAATCTGATGACAACTTACTAATATTAGATAAATCCAAAAAAGGTTACAAATGTTGCTTTTATATTGGCCTTAGTAACAGTTGTTAGATTGAAATTCAGGAAACTGTTTGCATCATTATCAACTAGCAAATTACTTAATTTTCTTAGATGAAAAGTGTTTCTAGATTGAAAAAGACTTGTGGAGAAATGATTTATGATTTAAGGAATTGTTAAAAATTTGTAGGAAATACCATTTCCAAGCCTGAAATTTATTTTCTCAACACCCACTGATACTTTAAGTTTATTCTCTAATGAGCAATATCAGTGAATAATTTTTTGCATTTTCTTAATGTAATGGACATGAACTCCCTATTTCTTTCAAAAGGAAACATGAAATTTTTAAAAAGTCATACTTTGTTTAATATCCGTATGATTTGTACGAAAACTTTCGTGTCATAAATTGCTTGTTAATCCAAT
>OY735219.1:45049448-45054448 GCA_963457665.1 Thysanoteuthis rhombus | reverse complement strand
TTTTATGGATATATATATCATTTTTATAGATATATATATCATTTTTATAGATATATATCATTTCTATGGATATATATATCATTTCTATATATGTATATATATATATATCATTTCTATATATATATATATATCATTTCTATATATGTATATATAATTTCTATATATGTATATATCATTTCTATATATGTATATATCATTTCTATATATATATATATCATTTCTATATATGTATATATCATTTCTATATATATATATATCATTTCTATATATATATATCATTTCTGTATATATATATATATCATTTCTGTATATATATATATCATTTCTGTATATATATATATCATTTTTATGTATTTATATATCATTTCTA
Organism: Thysanoteuthis rhombus; assembly: GCA_963457665.1. Lineage (NCBI taxonomy): Eukaryota > Metazoa > Mollusca > Cephalopoda > Oegopsida > Thysanoteuthidae > Thysanoteuthis > Thysanoteuthis major. The sequence continues at coordinate 45,054,078 of OY735219.1, read as the reverse complement.
TATATATATATGTATCATTTCTATAAATATATATCATTTCTATATATATATATATATATATATATATATCATTTCTATATATATATATGTATATCATTTCTATATATATATATGTATATCATTTCTATATATATATATATCATTTCTATATATATACATATATCATTTCTATATATATATATATGGATATCATTTCTATATATATATATATATATATATATATATATGGATATCATTTCTATATATATGTATATATGGATATCATTTCTATACATATATATATATGGATATTATTTCTATATATATATATATCATTTTTATATATATATATCATTTTTTATGTAAATCTATCATTTATACGTATATATATATATATATATATATATATATATATATCAATCATTTCTGTATATATGTATATATATATATCATTTCTGTATATATGTATATATGTATATCATTTCTGTATATATGTATATATATATATCATTTCTGTATATATGTATATATATATATATTTATTATATCTGTATATATATATATGTATGTATATATATATATATCATTTCTGTATATATATATATATATATATATATATATGTATATATATATATCATTTCTATATATATATATGTATATATATATATCATTTCTATATATATATATGTATATATATATATCATTTCTATATATATATATGTATATATATATATCATTTCTATATATATATATGTATATATATATATCATTTCTATATATATATATGTATATATATATATCATTTCTATATATATATGTATATATATATATCATTTCTATATATATATGTATATATATATATCATTTCTATATATATATATCATTTCTATATATATATATATATGTATATATATATATATATATCATTTCTATATATATATATATATGTATATATATATATATCATTTCTATATATATATATATATTTATATATATATATCATTTCAATATATATGTATATATATATATCATTTCTATATATATATATATGTGTATATATATATATCATTTCTATATATATATATGTATATATATAAATATCATTTCTGTATATATGTATATATATATCATTTCTATGTATATATATATATATATCATTTCTGTATATATTTGTATTTATATATATATCATTTCTGTATATATATATCATTTCTGTATATGTATATATATATCATTTCTGTATATATATATATATCATTTCTCCATATATATTTATATGTATATATCATTTTTTATATAAATATATATATATATATACATCATTTTTTTATATATATATATATATATATATATATATATATATATATCATTTTTTATATATATATATATATATATACGTATATATATCATTTTTTGTATATATATATATATATGTATCATTTCTGTATATATATATGTATATATATATATATATTTCATTTTTGTATATGTATATATATATGTATATGGATATATATATATTTTATTTCAGTATATGTACATATATATGTATATATATATATCATTTCCGTATAGGTATATATATATATATCATTTTTGTATATGTATATATATATATATATATATATATATATATATATATATATATATATATATTTATATGTACATATATATATATATCACTTCTATGTATGTATGTATAGATACATGCATATATATCATTTCTGTTCACACATTTTTATATATATATATATATATATATCAATTCTATATATATATATGTAAGTGTATATATATATATCATTTCTATATATATGTATGTATAAATATATATATATATATATATTTCCTTCTTGTATGTATACATGTGTGTATATATATATATCATATCTTTGTATATATATATGTATGTATATATGTATATATATAGATATATATATTATTTCTGCATATATACGTATGTATATCATTTCTGTATATATATATATATCATTTCTGCATATATACATATGTATATATATATATCATTTATGTATATATATATATATATCATTTCTATATATATATGTATATATCATTTCTTTATATATATCTGTATATCGTTTCTGGGTACATATGTATATATATATATATATGTGTATTATTTCTTTGTATATATATATATATATGTATATATATATATATGTATATATATATATATCATTTTTCGTTTATATATGTATATATATATATATATCATTTTTCGTATATAATATGTATATTTATATATATATATATATATATCATTTTTCGTATATATATGTATATTTATATATATATATATATCATTTTTCGTATATATATATATATATATATATATGTATATCATTTTTCGTATATATATGTATATATATATATATGTATATTATTTTTCGTATATATATGTATATATATATATATATATATCATTTTTCGTAAATATATGTATATATATATATTTATGTATATCATTTTTTGTATATATATGTATATATATATATTTATGTATATCATTTTTTGTATATATATGTATATATATATATTTATGTATATCATTTTTCGTATATATATGTATATATATATATATATATCATTTTTCGTATATGTATATAACTAAATATATATCATTTTTCGTATATGTATATAACTATATATATATCATTTTTCGTATATGTATATAACTATATATATATCATTTTTCATATATATATCATTTTTCGTATATATATATATATATATATATATCATTTTTCGTATATATATATATATATATATATCATTTTTCGTAAGGGAAAGTAATGAACCTAAGTAAATTTCGATTTACTAGGGACACATTTAAACTCCTTAACAAGGGCCTTAATTTCTGTCCCCGACCCCCACACTTCAACAATCACACCCTCAACAAAGATCTCTATGACTTCTTCAGAAGGATCAAACTTAGAGCCCACTTTGGGGTGGATCAACAAACTTAAAACCCTATATCCTAATGGATTAAATACTAAACTGAACAACCCTCACCACACAGAACACTAATACACACAACTCCTACCATTAATATCCTCACACCCACATCTTAGACACATTCAATAATGGAAGCTTCAAAGTCACCCAGACCCATAGGAAAAACTTCACCTTAGCCTGTTACAACCCCTGTCCAAATCAAAGCCAAAACATTTTCAGTAACTTTTAAGGTTGATACCTATGTAGCTCCTTGACCCCACCACCCCTCCTTCTACACTATCCCAAACTTACTAAAAAATCCACCTCCACAACACTACCCCCTACCTTGACACACTCTGCCCTCCCCAAATCCAACTGCTGCTGCTTTACCAAAATCCCAATTCCTCCTGGTCATTTTTACATTCAGCACGAGGCCTCTAGTAGCCCTGACAAGAAAACTTACCCACAATGCATAGCCGCTGGCAGTGGACTCTGGTTCCACATGGTACATTCTAATTCACACTCACACAACACGCACCACTGATGATAAGAGAAATCCCGAAACAGGTATGGACTATTGACATAAAAGGATTAATAAAACCTTACCACCAGAAACTTCACTCCCGAGTCTGTCTCACTCTCTAAAATACACATTATGTATATATATATATATATATATATATCATTTTTCGTATATATATGTATATATATATGTATATACATATATCATTTTCCGTATATATATGTATATATATATGTATATATATATCATTTTTCGTATATATATATATAATTTTTCGTATATATATGTATATATATATATATATATATATACATATATCATTTTTCGTATATATATGTATATATATACATATATCATTTTTCGTATATATATGTATATATATATATATATATATATATATATACATATATCATTCTTCGTATATATATATATATATATATATATACATATATCATTTTTCGTATATATATGTATATATATATATATATATATATCATTTTTCGTATATATATGTATATATATATATATATATATCATTTTTCGTATATATATGTATATATATATATATATATATATATATCATTTTTCGTATATATATGTATATATATATATATATATATATATCATTTTTCGTATATATATGTATATATATATATATATCATTTCTCGTATATATATGTATATATATATATATATCATTTCTCGTATATATATGTATATATATATATATATCATTTTTCGTATATATATGTATATATATATATATATATCATTTTTCGTATGTATATGTATATATATATATATATATATCATTTTTCGTATGTATATGTATATATATATATATATATATATCATTTTTCGTATGTATATGTATATATATATATATATATATCATTTTTCGTATGTATATGTATATATATATATATATATATCATTTTTCGTATGTATATGTATATATATATATATATATCATTTTTCGTATATATATGTATATATATATATATATATATCAATTTTCGTATATATATGTATATATATATCATTTTTCGTATATATATGTATATATATATATATACATATATATCATTTTTCATATATATATATGTATATATCATTTTTCGTATATATGGGTATGTATATATATATATCATTTTTCGAATATATATCTAT
>OY735219.1:45021948-45036948 GCA_963457665.1 Thysanoteuthis rhombus | reverse complement strand
TGTATGTATATATATATATCATTTGTGTATATATATATATATCATTTGTGTATATATATATATATATCATTTGTGTATATATATATATATATATCATTTGTGTACATATATATATATATATATATATATCATTTGTGTACATATATATATATATATATATATATCATTTGTGTATATATATATATATATATATCATTTGTGTATATATATATATATATATCATTTGTATATGTATATATATATATATCATTTGTATATGTATATATATATATATATCACTTGTATATGTATATATATATATATATATCATTTGTATATGTATATATATATATATATATCATTTGTATATGTATATATATATATATATATCATTTGTATATGTATATATATATATATATCATTTGTATATGTATATATATATATATATCATTTGTATATGTATATATATATATATATATATCATTTGTATATGTATATATATATATATATATCATTTGTATATGTATATATATATATATTTATATCATTTGTATATGTATATATATATATATCATTTGTATATGTATATATATATATATATATATCATTTGTATATGTATATATATATATATCATTTGTATATGTATATATATATATATCATTTGTATATGTATATATATATATATCATTTGTATATGTATATATATATATATATATCATTTGTATATGTATATATATATATATATATCATTTGTATATGTATATATATATATATATATCATTTGTATATGTATATATATATATATATATCATTTGTATATGTATATATATATATATATATATATCATTTGTATATGTATATATATATATATATATATATCATTTGTATATGTATATATATATATATATATATATCATTTGTATATGTATATATATATATATATATCATTTGTATATGTATATATATATATATATATATATCATTTGTATATGTATATATATATATATATATCATTTGTATATGTATATATATATATATATATCATTTGTATATGTATATATATATATATATATCATTTGTATATGTATATATATATATATATATATCATTTGTATATGTATATATATATATATATATCATTTGTATATGTATATATATATATATATATCATTTGTATATGTATATATATATATATATATCATTTGTATATGTATATATATATATATATATCATTTGTATATGTATATATATATATATATATATCATTTGTATATGTATATATATATATATATATATCATTTGTATATGTGTATATATATATATATATCATTTGTATATGTATATATATATATATATCATTTGTATATGTATATATATATATATATCATTTGTATATGTATATATATATATATATATCATTTGTATATGTATATATATATATATATATCATTTGTATATGTATATATATATATCATTTGTGTATATATATATATATATATCATTTGTATATGTATATATATATATATCATTTGTATATGTATATATATATATATCATTTGTATATGTATATATATATATATCATTTGTATATGTATATATATATATATCATTTGTATATGTATATATATATATATCATTTGTATATATATATATATATCATTTGTATATATATATATATATCATTTGTATATATATATATATATATTATTTGTATATATATATATATATTGTATATATATATATATATCATTTGTGTATATATATATATATATATCATTCGTATATGTATATATATATATATATATCATTTGTATATGTATATATATATATATATATCATTTGTATATGTATATATATATATATATATCATTTGTATATGTATATATATATATATATATCATTTGTATATGTATATATATATATATATATCATTTGTATATGTATATATATATATATATATCATTTGTATATGTATATATATATATATATATATATCATTTGTATATGTATATATATATATATATATATCATTTGTATATGTATATATATATATATATATATATCATTTGTATATGTATATATATATATATATATATCATTTGTATATGTATATATATATATATATATATCATTTGTATATGTGTATATATATATATATATCATTTGTATATGTATATATATATATATATCATTTGTATATGTATATATATATATATATCATTTGTATATGTATATATATATATATATATATCATTTGTATATGTATATATATATATATATATCATTTGTATATGTATATATATATATCATTTGTGTATATATATATATATATATCATTTGTATATGTATATATATATATATCATTTGTATATGTATATATATATATATCATTTGTATATGTATATATATATATATCATTTGTATATGTATATATATATATATCATTTGTATATGTATATATATATATATCATTTGTATATATATATATATATCATTTGTATATATATATATATATATTATTTGTATATATATATATATATTGTATATATATATATATATCATTTGTGTATATATATATATATATATCATTTGTATATGTATATATATATATATATATCATTTGTATATGTATATATATATATATATCATTTGTATATGTATATATATATATATATCATTTGTATATGTATATATATATATATATCATTTGTATATGTATATATATATATATATCATTTGTATATGTATATATATATATATATGTCATTTGTATATATATATATATATATCATTTGTATATATATATATATATATCATTTGTATATATATATATACATATCATTTGTATATGTATATATATATATCATTTGTATATGTATATATATATATCATTTGTATATGTATATATATATATATATATATATCATTTGTATATGTATATATATATATATATATCATTTGTATATGTATATATATATATATATATCATTTGTATATGTATATATATATATATATATCATTTGTATATGTATATATATATATATATCATTTGTATATGTATATATATATATATATATCATTTGTATATGTATATATATATATATATATATCATTTGTATATGTATATATATATATATATATCATTTGTATATGTATATATATATATATATATCATTTGTATATGTATATATATATATATATATATCATTTGTATATGTATATATATATATATATATATCATTTGTATATGTATATATATATATATATATCATTTGTATATGTATATATATATATATATATCATTTGTATATGTATATATATATATATATCATTTGTATATGTATATATATATATATATATCATTTGTATATGTATATATATATATATATATCATTTGTATATGTATATATATATATATATATCATTTGTATATGTATATATATATATATATCATTTGTATATGTATATATATATATATATCATTTGTATATGTATATATATATATATCATTTGTATATGTATATATATATATATATATCATTTGTATATGTATATATATATATATATCATTTGTATATGTATATATATATATATATCATTTGTATATGTATATATATATATATCATTTGTATATGTATATATATATATATATATCATTTGTATATGTATATATATATATATATATATCATTTGTATATGTATATATATATATATATATATCATTTGTATATGTATATATATATATATATATATCATTTGTATATGTATATATATATATATATATATCATTTGTATATGTATATATATATATATATATATCATTTGTATATGTATATATATATATATATATATCATTTGTATATGTATATATATATATATATGTATCATTTGTATATGTATATATATATATATATATATCATTTGTATATGTATATATATATATATATATATCATTTGTATATGTATATATATATATATATATATCATTTGTATATGTATATATATATATATATATATCATTTGTATATGTATATATATATATATATATATCATTTGTATATGTATATATATATATATATATATCATTTGTATATGTATATATATATATATATATATCATTTGTATATGTATATATATATATATATATATCATTTGTATATGTATATATATATATATATATATCATTTGTATATGTATATATATATATATATATATCATTTGTATATGTATATATATATATATATATATCATTTGTATATGTATATATATATATATATATATCATTTGTATATGTATATATATATATATATATATCATTTGTATATGTATATATATATATATATATATCATTTGTATATGTATATATATATATATATATATCATTTGTATATGTATATATATATATATATATATCATTTGTATATGTATATATATATATATATATATCATTTGTATATGTATATATATATATATATATATCATTTGTATATGTATATATATATATATATATATATATATCATTTGTATATGTATATATATATATATATATATATATCATTTGTATATGTATATATATATACATATATATCATTTGTATATGTATATATATATATATATATATCATTTGTATATGTATATATATATATATATATCATTTGTATATGTATATATATATATCATTTGTATATGTATATATATATATCATTTGTATATGTATATATATATATATATCATTTGTATATGTATATATATATATATATCATTTGTATATGTATATATATATATATATCATTTGTATATGTATATATATGTATATATCATTTGTATATGTATATATATGTATATATCATTTGTATATGTATATATATGTATATATCATTTGTATATGTATATATATATGTATATATCATTTGTATATGTATATATATGTATATATCATTTGTATATGTATATATATATGTATATATCATTTGTATATGTATATATATGTATATATCATTTGTATATGTATATATATATATATATCATTCGTATATGTATATATATGGATATATATCATTCGTATATATATATATATATATATATATAGACGTATATTATTTGTATATATATATGTATAAGTATATATATATATCATTTGTATATATATAGGTATATATGTATAAATACAAATCATTTCTATGTATATATGTGTATATATATATCATTTGTATATTTATATATATATATTTATGTATCATTTGAATATATATATATATATCATTTGTATATATATATATGCATATATATATATACATATATATCACATTTCTTTATATATATCATTTGTATGTATATATATATATATATATATCATTTGTATATATATATATATCATTTTTATATATATATATATATATCTTTTGTATATATATATATATATATATATATATATATATATATATATCATTTGTATATATATATGCATCATTTGTGTATATATATATCATTTGTATATATATATATATATATATATATATATTATTTGTACTTGTATATATATATATATCATTTGTATTAGTATATATATATATATCATTTATATTTGTATATATATATATATCATTCGTATATGTATTTATATTTATATATATATATCATTTGTATTTGTATATATATGTATATATATCATTTGTGTTTGTATCTATATATATCATTTGTATCTATATGTAAATCATTTTTATATGTATATGTTCATCATTTGGATTTATATGTATATCATTTGGATATATATGTATATCATTTGGATATATATATGTATATCATTCGTATATAAATATATATATGTATATCATATGTATATATATACATATATATCATTTGGATATATATATATATATATATCATTAGGATATATATATAATATATATATATATATATCATTAGGATATATATATAATATATATATATATATCATTAGGATATATATATATAATATATATATATATATATATCATTAGGATATATATATATATATATATATATATATATATATATCATTAGGATATATATATAATATATATATATATATATATATCATTAGGATATATATATAATATATATATATATATATATCATTAGGACATATATATAATATATATATATATATATATCATTAGGATATATATATAATATATATATATATATATATCATTAGGATATATATATAATATATATATATATATATATCATTAGGATATATATATAATATATATATATATATATATCATTAGGATATATATATAATATATATATATATATATATATATCATTAGGATATATATATAATATATATATATATATATATATATCATTAGGATATATATAATATATATATATATATATATATATCATTAGGATATATATAATATATATATATATATATATATATATCATTAGGATATATATATAATATATATATATATATATATATCATTAGGATATATATATAATATATATATATATATATATATCATTAGGATATATATATAATATATATATATATATATATCATTAGGATATATATATAATATATATATATATATATATATATCATTAGGATATATATATAATATATATATATATATATCATTTGTATATGTATATATATATATATATATATCATTTGTATATGTATATATACATATATATATCATTTGTATATGTATATATATATATATATATCATTTGTATATGTATATATATATATATATATATATCATTTGTATATGTATATATATATATATATATATATATCATTTGTATATGTATATATATATATATATATATCATTTGTATATGTATATATATATATATATATCATTTGTATATGTATATATATATATATATATCATTTGTATATGTATATATATATATATATATCATTTGTATATGTATATATATATATATATATCATTTGTATATGTATATATATATATATATATCATTTGTATATGTATATATATATATATATATCATTTGTATATGTATATATATATATATATATCATTTGTATATGTATATATATATATATATATCATTTGTATATGTATATATATATATATATATCATTTGTATATGTATATATATATATATATATCATTTGTATATGTATATATATATATATATATCATTTGTATATGTATATATATATATATATATCATTTGTATATGTATATATATATATATATATATCATTTGTATATGTATATATATATATATATATATCATTTGTATATGTATATATATATATATATATCATTTGTATATGTATATATATATATATATCATTTGTATATGTATATATATATATATATCATTTGTATATGTATATATATGTATATATCATTTGTATATGTATATATATGTATATATCATTAGTATATGTATATATATATATATATATCATTTGTATATGTATATATATATATATATCATTCGTATATGTATATATATGGATATATATCATTCGTATATATATATATCTATATATATATAGATGTATATTATTTGTATATATATATGTATAAGTATATATATATATCATTTGTATATATATAGGTATATATGTATAAATACAAATCATTTCTATGTATATATGTGTATATATATATCATTTGTATATTTATATATATATATTTATGTATCATTTGAATATATATATATATATCATTTGTATATATATATATGCATATATATATATACATATATATCACATTTCTTTATATATATCATTTGTATGTATATATATATATATATATCATTTGTATGTATATATATATATATATATATATCATTTGTATATATATATATATATCATTTGTATATATATATATATATATATCATTTGTATATATATATATATATATCATTTGTATATATATATATATCTTTTGTATATATATATATATATATATCATTTGTATATATATATGCATCATTTGTGTATATATATATCATTTGTATATATATATATATAATATATATATATATATTATTTGTACTTGTATATATATATATATCATTTGTATTTGTACATATATATATATCATTTGTATTTGTACATATATATATATCATTTGTATTAGTATATATATATATATCATTTATATTTGTATATATATATATATCATTCGTATATGTATTTATATTTTTATATATATATCATTTGTATTTGTATATATATGTATATATATCATTTGTGTTTGCATCTATATATATCATTTGTATCTATATGTAAATCATTTTTATATGTATATGTTTATCATTTGTATATATATATATATGTATATCATTTGGATTTATATGTATATCATTTGGATTTATATGTATATCATTTGGATATATATATGTATATCATTCGTATATAAATATATATATCTATATCATATGTATATATATACATATATATCATTTGGATATATATATATATATATATATCATTAGGATATATATATAATATATATATATATATATCATTAGGATATATATATAATATATATATATATATATATCATTAGGATATATATATAATATATATATATATATATATCATTAGGATATATATATAATATATATATATATATATCATTAGGATATATATATAATATATATATATATATATATCATTAGGATATATATATAATATATATATATATATATATCATTAGGATATATATATAATATATATATATATATATATATATCATTAGGATATATATATAATATATATATATATATATATATATATATATCATTAGGATATATATATATATATATATATATATCATTAGGATATATATATAATATATATATATATATGTATATCATTAGGATATATATATAATATATATATATATATATATATCATTAGGATATATATATAATATATATATATATATATATATATCATTAGGATATATATATTATATATATATACATATATATCATTAGGATATATATATAATATATATATATACATATATATCATTAGGATATATATATAATATATATATATATATATATATATCATTAGGATATATATATAATATATATATATATATATATATATATCATTAGGATATATATATAATATATATATATATATATATCATTAGGATATATATATAATATATATATATATATATCATTAGGATATATATATAATATATATATATATATATATCATTAGGATATATATATAATATATATATATATATATATCATTAGGATATATATATAATATATATATATATATATCATCAGGATATATATATAATATATATATATATATATCATCAGGATATATATATAATATATATATATATATATATCATCAGGATATATATATAATATATATATATATCATTAGGATATATATATAATATATATATATATATATATCATTAGGATATATATATAATATATATATATATATATATCATTAGGATATATATATAATATATATATATATATATATCATTAGGATATATATATAATATATATATATATATATCATTAGGATATATATATAATATATATATATATATATATCATTAGGATATATATATATAATATATATATATATATATTATTAGGATACATATATAATATATATATATATATATCATTTGGATACATACATAATATATATATATATATATCAATTGGATACATATATAATAAATATATATATATCATTTGGATATATATATATATCATTTGGATATATATATATATATCATTTGGATATATATATATATATCATTTGGATATATATATATATATATATATATCATTTGGATATATATATATATATATATATATCATTTGGATATATATATATATATATATATATCATTTGGATATATATATATATATATATATATCATTTGGATATATATATATATATATATATATATCATTTGGATATATATATATTCATATTATTTGGATATATATGTATATATTATTTGGATATATATATATGTATATATTATTTGGATATATATATATATGTATATATTATTTGGATATATATATATATGTATATATTATTTGGATATATATATATATGTATATATTATTTGGATATATATATATATGTATATATTATTTGGATATATATATATATGTATATATTATTTGGATATATATATATATGTATATATTATTTGGATATATATATATATATATATATTATTTGGATATATATATATATATATTATCTGGATATATATATATATATATCATTTGATATATATATATATATATATCATTCGTATATATATATATATATATCATTCGGATATATATATATATATATCATTCGTATATATATATATATATCATTCGGATATATATATATATATATCATTCGTATATATATATATATATATATCATTCGGATATACATATATATATATATATATCATTCGTATATATATATATATATATCATTCGGATATACATATATCTATATATATATCATTTGGATATACATATATATATTTATCATTTGTATATATATATATATTTTTTTTGGATATATCTATATCTATATATCATTTGGATATATATAGATATATATAACATTTGGATGTATATATATATATCATTCGTATATATATATCTATATCATATGTCTTCATATATATCATCTGTATATATATATATATCATTTTTATAGATATATTATGTGTGTGTGTAATATATATATATATATATATATATATATATATATGTATGCGTATATGTATAAGTGTAATTATATACATATGCATATATATACATGATTGTAAATGTACGTTTGTATATGTATATATATCTGTATATATATACATCATTTTATATGTATACGTGTGTATATATATATATTTTTATATATATATATGTTTTTATATGTGTGTATATATATATATATATTTATATATATATCTCTGAATTTTTGAGATGAGGTATTATCATTTTTTCCATTATTATTCGGACCATAGGCTAGTCCACATGGACATATAGCGAATTGGTTACAGTATCAGACAAGTTACCGTTACCGTTAAGTAATATGAACGTACTAGGTTCTATCCTAGCGTTAGGCAGTATAACAATACTATCAACGCTGAAAGAGGGGAGTACAGTCGATATACCCCCGTCGGATAAATAAAGGGTTTGGTTCGTTACTTCCCAAAAATCTCCCAGATGTTACCTGACGTAGGCCTTGGAGTGCAACGGCCGATACGTTGTATGAAAAACAACAAAGATGAGTATGGTCCGAATAATAATTGAAATAATATATATATATATACATGATTATGTATGTATATATATATATATATATATACATGTTTTGTTTGTATATATATATTTGTATATATGTATGTATATACATCTATATATATGTGTGTAATTATGTGTACATATTTGTGTATATATATATGTATATGCATATATAATAATTTTACTAAATATATATGTGTATGTATATATACATATACACGTATAATTGTGTATTTTTATATATATATATATATATATATATATATATGTGTGTGTGTGTATATATATATATATACATACATATATATATATATACATATATAGTTGTGTATATATTTATATCCCTATTTGTATATGTTTGTGTATGTATTTATATATATACATATATATAATATACACATATACATACTTTCCGACTCTTAGCACACATCATCAATAAGAGGTGGAACATTTTCACGATTAAAACAGATCTGAGATAAATGATCACAGACCCATTTTTCATCGCTTACCATAGGCCCCAAATATGAGAGACATGATTAGCAGTAATGATATCATCAACAATGAATTTGTACTCAAAAATATCCCTAGAACTAATAAATTCTTAAAAACTTCGCGACATACGAAATAGTGTATGTTGCAACCACCTCAATGACACTAACACATTCACATCAGTACCGCAGAAGAGAGTTACCACGTATATCACGGTGCCAACTGCTGTAGTAAGAACATTATATACCTTTAGAGTGCAATAGATTTAAGTTACAATACATAGGCAAGTCTGCGTGGCAATTTAATATTAGAGTCCACAATTACAGACATAGGATCAAATCACAAAACAATCGTAGCCCATTCCCTGTAGAACTATACTTTTGCACACCCGGCCACAGTTTTGCTACGGACGCTATCTTTACCATGAAAGAAAAAATTGGGAAAGCTACTCCAATCGACATAACTAAAGTTCTAGAGAAGCACGAAGATATCTGGATCAACAAACTCAAAATGCGAAATCTTAATGGACTAAACATTAAACTTAACAACCTTCACACAAAACTCTAATTCACAAAACACCTACCAATAATATCCTCACATCCACGTCTAAGATACATTCGATAATGGAAGCTTCTAAGTCACCCAAACCCATAAGAAAAATTCACCTTAGCTAGTTATACTTCCTGTACAAATCATAGCCAACACATTTTTCATAACTTCTAAGGTTGATACCTATGTCGCTCCTCCATTTACACTATCCCTACCATAGCCAAAAAATCAGACTCCACTTAACTTCCCTCCTCCCTTGACAAACTCTACCCTCTCCAAGACCAACTGCTTCTCCTTAACCAGGGACTTGATATCTAACTGGACTTTCTCTCACTTAGCAAAAAAGCTTCCAGCAGCCTTTATAACATATTTTCCCGCAACTCATAGCTGCTGATCACATATTCAGGTTTCACATGGGAACATTAAACATACGCTCAAACAGCACACACCACTGATGATGGGAAAATCCTCAAACATTCTGAACCATTTCAATCCAATAAGTAATAAACCTCACCTTGAAAATCTTTACTCCCGAGTCTATCTCTCACTCTTTACAGTACACATTATACGTATGTGTATTTATATGTATATTCATGTATATATATATATGGGTGTATATATATATATATACATATGTGTGTATGTGTCTGTGCATTTATATATATACATATACATATACATATGAGTGTGTGTATACATGTATACATGTCTAAGTGTATACATATATATCTGTCTATGTATATACATATATATATGCGTGTATATAGATATATATATGTATGTATATATGTGTATATATATATGTGTATGTGTATAGACATATATATGAGTGTATATACATATATGTATATATATATAGATGTGTATATATGTATATATATATATGTAGATGTATATGTATATATGTATATATATGTATGTATATATATATGTATATATATATGTATGTATATATTTATGTATATATATATGTATGGAGATATATATGTATATATATATATGTATGGAGATATATATGTATATATATATATGTATGGAGATATATATGTATATATATATATGTATGGAGATATATATGTATATATACATATGTATGGAGATATATATGTATATATACATATGTATGGAGATATATATGTATGTAGATATATATGTATATATATATGTATGTAGATATATATGTATATATATATGTATGTAGATATATATGTATATATATATGTATGTAGATATATATGTATATATATATGTATGTAGATATATATGTATATATATATGTATGTAGATATATATGTATATATATATGTATGTAGATATATATGTATATATATATGTATGTAGATATATATGTATATATATATGTATGTAGATATATATGTATATATATATGTATGTAGATATATATGTATATATATATGTATATATATATGTATGTAGATATATATGTATATATATATGTATGTAGATATATATGTATATATATATGTATGTAGATATATATGTATATATGTATGTAGATATATATGTAGATATAGATGTATATGTATATATATATGTATGTATATATATATGTATGTATATATATATATGTATGTATATATATATGTATGTATATATATATGTATGTATATATATATGTATGTAGATATATATGTATGTAGATATATATGTATATATATATGTATGTATGTAGATATATATGTATATATATGTATGTATGTAGATATATATGTATGTAGATATATATGTATATAGATATATATGTAGATATATATGTATGTAGATATATATGTATATATATATGTATGTAGATATATATGTATATATATATGTATGTAAATATATATGTATATATATATATGTAGATATATATGTATATATATAAGTATGTAGATATATATGTATATATATATGTATGTAAATATATATGTATATATATATATATGTATGTAAATATATATGTATATATATATGTATGTAGATATATATGTATATATATAAGTATGTAGATATATATGTATGTAGATATATATGTATATATATATGTATGTAGATATATATGTACATATATATGTATGTAGATATATATGTATATATTTATGTATGTAGATATATATGTATATGTATATAGATATATATGTGTATATATATGTATGTAGATATATATGTATGTAGATATATAAGTGTGTATATATATGTATGTAGATATATATATATATATGTATGTAGATATATAGGTATATATATATATGTATGTAAATATATGTATTTATATATATATATGTAGATATATATGTATATATATATATATGTATGTAGATATATATGTATATATATATATGTATGTAGATATATATGTATATATATATAAGTATGTAGATATATATGTATATATATATGTATGTAGATATATATGTATATATATATGTATGTAGATATATATGTATATATATATGTATGTAGATATATATGTATATATATATGTATATATATATGTATGTAGATATATATGTATATATATATGTATGTAGATATATATGTATATATATATGTATGTAGATATATATGTATATATATATGTATGTAGATATATATGTATATATATATGTATGTAGATATATATGTATATATATATGTATGTAGATATATATGTATATATATATGTATGTAGA
>OY735219.1:44991948-44994448 GCA_963457665.1 Thysanoteuthis rhombus | reverse complement strand
TTCATGTATATATGTCTATATATACATTTTTGCACGTATGTATATATGTATTTATGTATGTATGTATATATATATGTATTTATATGTTTATATATATATGTATTTGTATGTTTCACATATGTATGTATATATATGTATTTATGTATGTACATGTATATAGATGTATTCATGTATGTGTATATATATGTATATATATTCACGTATGTCTATATGTGTTCATGTATGCATGTATGTATATATATGTATTTATGTATATATGTATATATATATATATGTATTCATCTATATATGTATATATTTATGAATAAATGTATTTATGAATATATGTATTTATGAATTTATTTATACATGTTTATATATATATATATATATATATATGTAATTTTACGTAAGAAGGAATACTAAATGGATTTCTAAAAAATATTTATTAAGTACATCTCAAGTATATCACATCAAAAAATATAAATCGATCTTACCAAAGTTCACCGTATTGGTCTTTCGTTCTTTATCAACAGTTTTTTTGGTTATTCATCATTTTTTTTAATCAATTCATTCAAGATTGAAAATCTCCAATTCAAATGAACAACTTGTTTATATTTAGTCACTCTCCACGTTAATGACACGAAAATGATATTCTTTTTGGAAAAGATATCCTTTTCAAATGGTATGAAACATTTTTTTAGTTTTACTCGATATATTTGAAAAAGTTCAAATAGTAATGCTCTTTCGGCAACTTTAAGTAGACTTCTCCAATCATGCAGTTGTTCTTTTTTTTTTTTTAATTTTCTGTGTCAAATTGAGATGATGTTGTTGGATATCCTCAAAATACATTTTCTATTAATTTCAGCCTTGAAGCATTCACCTTCAAAGAAGAAGAGTTCAACATCAGGACGACCACGTTTCCCTACTACAAGTGACTTAGCCACTGATGCTGGTCAACATCATGGTTCTCGGCAGTCACATTCAGAGCGTGCCCAACGTACAATAAGTTTTTCAGATGATAGTGGAAAGAAACCGAGTAAGAGCTTTTTTTCTTCCAACTCTGTTCTACATCAGCCATTCATTTTTATTCTCTCTTTTCTTTATATCCCCTGTATTCTTGAGGTTTTTTTCATTATGTGACATGTTGTCACTCTCTGTTCTGACTTGTTGCCGCTACAGGAAATTACATATACTTCTATCTAATCTGGAGGTTTATAAAAGATCAGAAAATAGTTCTATTTTCAGACAGATCTTTGATAAATATCATCACAATCCTATTGCCAACAAAGAAGTAAACTTTGTTTATTTAGAAAAATGCCGGGAACTACATGACACATCTAGATACTGATGAATTGGGAAAATCACATTTTTTTTTTTCTCTATATGTAATACCTCGAAAATATTACAGTTTATTTGCCACCTTCTCTCTTTCATCATTTCTCAATTTATCCTTGTTTATCAATCATAATATGAAACTACTTTTTTAAATCTACTTTGAGGTTTTTGAAATTTTGAAGTGTGAGAATTAGGAGAAAATTTTTGAAATAAACATCTTTAACACAGAAACATAAATAAGGTATTTCCATTCTCATAGTTTATTGATGTAAATTTTGAAACTAATGATTAATTACATTGGGATTAAGATAGATTGTAGTCACTGTATATATTTATCCTGTAGAATTTATTAAAAGGACACATCTACGTGTTAAGATATGCTTACTACGTAGATATGTACTTTTAATCCCAAATTTTGAACAATGTTGTGTACTCTGAACCCACAACTCTACTTATATGAATTTTCAACTTGATTGAATTAGGTTGCAAGAGCTTAAGTGAGATGTGTGTTTTGGATTAGTATTATAGATACTATTGGTATCTACATAATTTGAACAATTACATTGGACATTGGATTTTGTCTCCGCGTGTTAGGTTTTCCCGCCACACATTGACACCTCTGGAAATATCGAGGAAGGAAAATGATAGTCACCATGACAGAATAGAGAATTGTGTACCAATTTTGAATGTGGACATGGAGATAAAACAAATCTTGTAATTGTATTAATGACACATATGTATGTTTAGACAAACAAATAAAACG
This sequence comes from Thysanoteuthis rhombus, assembly GCA_963457665.1. Lineage (NCBI taxonomy): Eukaryota > Metazoa > Mollusca > Cephalopoda > Oegopsida > Thysanoteuthidae > Thysanoteuthis > Thysanoteuthis major. The sequence goes on along the minus strand of OY735219.1, from coordinate 44,992,368 downwards.
TACATTTAATAAAGAGACATTTACACCAATATAAGGCTACAACAAAATACATAAAAAACATGAATATGATCGATCATGAAAAGAGTTCAGTCTGGATGGTCATTCCTGTACATTGAAATAAAATATGGGAGAAAATGATTAGTTCAGGAAACACATGACACAGTGGGGTTTGTTTAATCTGTTCAATGGAGCCTGATTAGTAGCGCCTATTGTAACAAGTGGTATGTTTGACCAAACTAGATTATTGAAAGGTGTTTGGTTCAGGTTTAGGTGCAAGAAGGAGCTAAAAGGTTGAAGTAATGAGTGCAGTATTTGCGTTGTTGCCAAAAATGTGATAAGTGAAATACTTGCAGTACTTGCATTGAGTAGCTATAAAGCTTTTATAGATTGTCACGTAGAGGAAGATTAGTGACAAAGGAC
>OY735219.1:44864448-44976948 GCA_963457665.1 Thysanoteuthis rhombus | reverse complement strand
TGCATGTGTATGTATATCTATTCATATATTAAAATATGTGTGTATATGTACGTATATATAAATATGTATATGTATATACATGTGTGTATGTATAGGTATATATATGTAAGTATATGTGTATTTATGTACATATATGTGTGTATATTTATTTATGTATATGTGTGAACCTATATGTATATATATATGTATATGCACATATGTATATATATATATTTGTATATGTATTCATATATATATATGTAAATATATATATACGTGTATATATTTGTATGCATATATATACATATATATATAAATATACATATAAGTGTACATATGTATATATGTGTTTATTTGAATGAATATAAATACATGGATATGTATATAGATGTTTATATGAAAGAATATAAATACATGTATGTATATATATGTTCATATACATATCTGTTTATTCATATGTATGTATAAATGTACGTGTATATACATGAATCTGTATATATATGTATATATGTATGTATATATATATGTATATATAGGTATTTGTGTAAAAATGTGTGTATATATATATATATATGTATAATTATGTACCTACGTGTATATGTGTGTGTGTATATATATGAGGATATTTATAAATATATATGCTTACAGGTATGTACTTATATATATGCATGTATATATATACATATACACATGCATACAAGTATATATTTATACGTGTATATATATAAATATATGTATATATACACACACGCGTGTATATGTATGTATATACATATATAGATTTGTGTATATGTATGTGTATACATATATGTACACGTGCATATATATATATATATACACGTATATGTATGTTTATGTATATATGTGTATCTTGACGTGTATACGTATATATATATATATATATATATATATAGACATGTGTATATGTATATATATATATATAGACATGTGTATATATATATATATGTATACACGTGTGTATGTAGACATATATATGTATATATATATATATATATATATATATATACTCATGTATATATATATATATATATGTATATATATATACATATACTTACATGTATGAGTGTTTGTATATATATATATACGTTTGTGAATACTTTCAAATATATATGTGTACATGTATATATACTTATATGCATATGTTTATGTGTCAAGATACATATATATGTAGGTGTATATATATACGTGTGTGTGTATATTTATTTATTTATATGGGTACATATGTATATATATATATATATATATATATAGATATAGATATGTGTATACGTCTATATATATCCATAGATAGGTGTATAAGTATATATAGATATGTATATATATGTATATATATACATACATATATATATATATATATATATATATATATATATATATCTATATATATATATAAGTGTATATATATATATGTATATATAATTGTGTGTATCTGTATATATATTTATATTTATGTATATATATATATATATCCATATAAGTATTTGTATATGTATGTATATATATATATATATATATATATATATACATATATGTGTGTGTATTTATATATATATATATATATATACATATATATATATATATATATATATATATATATTTTTTAATTATGTATGTATATATATACGTATATATATTTATTCACGTATGTATATTTGTATATGTATGCATACACATACATATCTATATATATATATACTTGTTTGTATATGTATCTGTTTTTATTTATATATATATATATGTTCATGTATGTATATATATGTATGTATATATTCTTATTCGTATATATGTACATATATGTACATATATGAGTCTCTGTATATATATGTAATTGTGTGTATATATATGTCATTATATGATTGTATATATAAATACGTTTCTATGTATATATATTCATATAAGCAAGTAAATATATGCATGTATATTCATATATATCCATTCACTTGTTTATATGTTTTATATACACATATATGTATATATGTATGATCATATATGTGTAAGAATATGTGTATATGAATGTATATATGTATTTACATATGTGTTTAGGTGTATATGTATTTATATATGTAAATATATGTCCTCTCGTATTCATGTATACGTGTATATATTTATGTGTATATGTATCTATATGTATGTGTATGTATGTATATATATTTATGTATATATATGTGTATGTATGTATATATATATTTATCATATCTCGGAATTTTCGAGATGATGTATTTTTATTATTTTTTTTGATATCCGGACCATCCACATCTTCGTTGTTTTTCCATGTGGACGCATAGCATAGTGGTTACAGTATCAGACAAATTACTGTAAAGTAATCTGATGGTTTTAGGTTCGATCCTAGTGTGAGACAATATAACAGTACTACTAATGCTAAGAGGGGAGTATGGTCGATTCCCCCGTCAGTTAAATAAAGGATTCAGTTCATTACTTCCCCAAATCTACCAGATGATACTTGACGAAGGCCGTTGAGTACAACAGCCGAAACGTTGTATGAAAAACAACTAAGACGAGGATGGTTCTGATATCAATTGAAATAATATATATTTATGTATATATGTATGTATAAAAAGTTGTATATATATATATGTATATGTATATGTGAGTACATTTGTATATGTATGTATGTGTTTATATGTGAGTGTATATATATATATATATATATATATATGTGTGTGTGTATGTATGTATGTATATGTGCATGTGTATGTATGTACATATGCTTATATATATATATATACATATTTGTGCGCATATGTGTGTATACGTATATTTGTACATATACTTGTGCATATATATGTATAAAAAGCTGTATATTTAGATATATGTATATATAAATGTGAATATATATATATATATATATATATATATATATATACATGTGTGTAGTTATATACGTATACATATGTGAGTGTATGTATGAATATGTGAGTATGTGTATATATATATATATATATATATATATATATATATATATTCATTTGCATATATGTATGTTTTTATATAAATTCGTGTACATGTATATGTGTATAAGTGTATACGTATGATATACGTGTTTATATACATACCTATATATATGTATGCATATACATATAAATGTGTATGTATATACGTATATATGCATATATATATGTATATCTGTGCGTCCATATATTTTTATGTGTATATGTGAGTATATGTATGTATAGATGTATGTATATTTATGTGTATGTATGTTCATATATATATTTATATGTGTAAGTGTCTATATATGTATATATATATATGTATGTGTATATATATATATATATATTTGTATGTGTGTGTATATGTAACTTTATGTATGCTTATATATGTATATATATATATATATATATATATATGTATATAATATGTACGTATATGTGCATATATATGTGTATATATATTCGAGTATTAGTATGTATATATATGTGTATATATATACATGTTCATATGTATATATATGTATATATTTGTGTATACATACGTAAATATATATATACATACATGCGCGTATGAATATATGTGTACATATATATATATATATATATATCTTCTTCAGTCTATTAACTTCAGTCATTTGACAAAGCCTTAGTCTTGGATTTTTCACAAATGTCCATCATTAGCATCGCACATCCAATATTTCTTCAATTATTTTACTTTATTTTTAGATGGTATCCTGTCGGTTTCAGTTATTTGCATGATCTTTTGGGATCCATGATGTCCACTGCTCTTTCTCACTTTTTGACCTGGCTTGCCCATTGCATTTTGAGTTTTTAATAGTTCTTATGATGGGAGTCTTTTTATTCGTCATATACTGTGTTTTTCTGTGTTCTCTTCCTGTAAGGTTTTCATGTGCACGTTGCATGCTTCCCAGTTTGCTGCTATATCTCTCGCTTAGGTTCCATGTTTTAGCTTCCTATGTGACTATTGGAAGAATGCCACCTCTATATGCTCTTTTTTTTAGGATTATTGGGATTGTTTGATTTTTGAAAGTTGAGCTTGCTCTGCCGAAGTCTTGCCATCCGAGAATGATTCTATGTTTGATTTCCTCTTCTGAGGATATCATAGAGATTCGTTGTCCAAGGTAGATGTTGTGGTCTACTCTTCTGAGTTTTTTGCTCCTATCTTGACAGTTCTTATTCTCGATATGAATGTTGCACATGAAACTCCTTTGTAGACTGACTTTTTTGCTGTTTTCATTTAGTTCATCAAGCATTAGTTGAAGGTTGTGTTGGTTTTCTGCGAAAAGGACTGCCGTCTGCAATTCTAAAGTTGCTCAGATATTCGCCATCTATTTTGATTCCTCTATTTTCCCAGTCCATGTTTCAGAAGATCATCTTGAGGCAGGCTGTAAAGAGTTTGGGTGAGCTGATATTACCTTGCCTTACTCCTTTTTGGAGCTGGAAGGGTTCAGTGTCCTTATGTAGCCTTATGAAGGAGTCGCTGTGATTGTATATATATTGGAGTACTTTGATGTATATAGGGTCTACACTGTGTAGGGTGATGGCTTTCATGACCATCGGAATTTCTACTGAGTAGAATGTGATCTTGAAATCTATGAATGCTACAGTGAGGGGCAATTTGTAATCTGCCATCTTCTCTTTCTGCTGATTCAGTGGCCGAGTAACTTCTTCTAAATCCAGCCTGTTTTCATGATTGGTTTTCATGTGGTGTTTTAGTAATCCGGTTGGTGATGATTTTTGTGAAAAGTTTGTAAATGCAGTTGAGTAGGAAAAAGGCTTGTAAGTTATAGAAAAATCACACAGGAATAAACAACAGTTTTCTGGTATAAAAATGCTACACTATTTATCAATATACATGAATTATAAACTTATGAGAAAAATGATTTTGTGTAATGTGAAGTGAATGTAAAGTCTTTTCAAGGTGTAAAGTATAAGTCTGTAATCAAGATACTTAGCTTGTAGGTGAACCTTTGTTATATATACCTGTTGTTTGTCAAAAGGATTTTACGGGATGTCCAGTTATATCTTTGCTTCCTTGAATAAATAGGGGGTTCTTTTTTCTTAGAACTTTGGGTCTTCTCTTGGAATTCTCACCATTTATGGAAAAAGGGACAATTCCCATGAAAAATGTTTAGCCTTCAGCAAATTCTCAGGTGTGTTGTATTTCCAAATTTAGTAATTGTCTTTTCAGGTATATAGCTAAATGAGAGGAGAGTAAGAAAGCGAGTGTGTGTATTCCTTGTATTTTCAACCAAGATATTTGACCAAGTTATATCTTTTATTTCAATATGATCTTCAAAGTTTCGCTATATTGTGATCACTACAGATTCTAAAATGAAGAATCTCATAATTCCCCTATTGCCTTGTCTGTGTTTCTCTGAATATTTTAGATGAGGTATTATTATTATTTCTATTATTATTCAGACTATCCTCATCTTGGTTGTTTTTCATACCACGTTTCGGCCGAAAATATAATTATAGAAATAATAAATAAATGCCTTGTCTGTCTTCTATTGTACTATCTGTCAGTTTCACTACTCAATTAAGTGACTAATATTCTTACAATCAATATAAACTAACTGAGGACAATTTATAATGATTTGAAAAGTGGTGTAAAAAGGAGCGTTTGCTGGAGCCCAGTTCACTTTAGTGCATTCTTTATCAGCATGTGTCTCAGATTCCTACATACAATAAAAACCTGAGAACATATATTTTTTGACCATTTACCACTTAGTATGGATGGATGTCAAAATAGTAGAACAAAAATTAAAGTAGAATGGATTTTCATGAATGTTGCTGCCCTGCTATTTAATATCATGGAGTTGCAAGTTCCAAGTTACTATTAACTACTCAAAAGTGGTGCTTTTGTACAAGCTACTCTCAAAAGAATAAAGTGAAATAATATAGCACATATTTTGTGTTTCAATCTCTTTATGGAAATGGGAAATGGCAGAAAAAAATGATTAAAGAAAAGACTTTGAATTGTATTTTAACTTGCTTGTTCTGTTTGAAAATTTAAAGAGTAACCAATGTGTTGCTTTGTTCTGACTAATCCTCTTGTCTTTCATTGCTTTTTGGTCAAAACATTTCAGCCGCTCTGCACGTGGGCTTATAATGTTAGAATGGCAAAAAGGTCATCATTTTTTATTTTTTTTTATGAAAAGTCAATTTGCTAGATTTTATCAAATAAATTCAAATTCTCATCTTTTCATATAAATAATGTAGCTTATCGAGTTTCTTAAATGGATCCTCAATCATTTTATTCATAAATTTTCTCAGTAAGGTAGTACACATTTAGATTAATTATGACCTTTTTTTTAAAAGGGGATGGATTTTTCAGGTCCATACTTCCTTTTAAAGTAGTGTTGAATAAGCAAAACTTTGGTTCTGCTGAAATTCAAGCCTATTAGGTTCATATGGAAATACATTGAACATTGATCCAAAATTTCCTTTTTGTGTCCTTTTTTTTAATTTTTAATTAGTCAGTAGTTGAAGTCCTGATATTGGAGTTGGGATTTATTAATATTAAATCATATTGATGTCATCCCCTAATTTTTTAAAAAGTTTTTAAGTGAATTAGTTAAGTACTGACAACGGAAAAATTTGTTTTACCCATTTAATCTTATTATACATTGTATTCCATGACATATTGATGTATTCATAACTATTTAAGTCATGCATCTGTAAAATTTTTATTAGTTTTAAAGCCAATAAACTTGTAATGGAGGGTTTCTCTTTTTTACTTAGTGCGCAATACAATGTGTGACTTGTTGTTAAAACACTGATTTATACACCTTGTATAGTTAGGAGATTGGAAAGAAAACACAGAAAAACTTATGTCCTTTAAGTAATGAGAAAAAGAGTCTTATGATAAAATTTAATTATGTACAATTTCTAAGTTGGAATTTTAGGCGGGGATGGGGTTGACAGGGTGACACTAATTTCATACTGCATTGCATGTAAGTCATTTAAGAGGGGAATATGACAGCAATGAATGAAAACTTCAAAATTCTATAAAAATTGAATTTTATTGCCAGAACCTTCATCTCATTAGTAAGAACAAAGATAAGAGAAGAATCAGAGAGGGAGATGAGTGTGCTCATTTTGTGGGCGGAAGATGTCTAGAAAAGGCCTTGGCTAGAATTTCTTTAAAATGTAAATATGCCATCTGCTGTTGTTTGTAATTCAGCATTACGAGATTTGCGAAAACTTTATTGCAGAAACACACCTAGAATTTTTTGAATTATAAAATATCAACTGTTTGTTGGATTTTAGTAAAATTTTCCATACTTTTCTAACAAAGGAAGGAATTTTTTCTGTGTTTTCTTTCTGAATTCCTAATAACCGCTGATTGAGACACAGTGTGAACTACAAATCCCACAATGCAATGTGTGCAAAGTAAAAAAAAAAGAAGCCTCCATTGTGAAATATCTCTTTTAACTATAAACATTATTCAATTTTTTAATCTTGAATTTCAAGTTGTGATGATAAATAAGTTCAACATTACTTTTTTGTTTCATCACGTTCGGAATATTAGAGTCCTTCCTATGTTTGTATTCTGCTTAAGATACTGCGTTGCCATTTCTTCTGCTGCTCATCATTAAATCTCTAAGCAGGTATTGTTTACCCCATCCTCTCAGCTTTTGTGCACTCTGATAGTTGTTCTGAATACTAATTGATTGTATGTATAACTTTTTGTTCATTTGTTTTTGCTGTGTCAAGTTCAACATCCTGTATGGTACAGCTTCTGGAGCTGATGTAAGTGCTGCTATTGTGTCTTTCCCTAGCTTCTCCACACATAAGAATCTTAGAGATTCTTGCTTTAATATCACTTAATGAGTCATATGCACTCCTAAAATTATTAGCCACATAGATAAAATTATTTAGTCTCCAAAAATATTTAAGTGCATTGCTGAGTAAAAATATTCTATCTACTGTGTTTACTTGATATTAGTTTGTTAGAAAAATTGATGTTTCAATTTTCATGCAAACTGAAAATAATTCAGTGGATCCAATTTTTCCTGACTTAAGATCCACTAATTGATTTTTGTAAAGTTGTGATAGTACACTCCAAAAAGGATCTGCTTCAATGACTTGACTCATTACACCCAGTTAGAGAAGGAATTCCATTTTGAAAATTTTTGCCATTGATCTTTCATGGATATGCAGCTGTATTTATTAAGAGAGATAGATCTTTCCCAAGACAAATTATAATGGCTTGAATTTCAATTCAATAATCAATCAAAAGAGCATTTCATTTACGGACTTTTGAATAAGAAATATCTATTGAAGTTTTTCGTGAAATGTTTCTGGAAATGCAGTGTACAAACAAATGAAAGATTTGGAATTATTTTCAAACTTTTTTTTCTGTTTTAATGGTTTTCTAAAGGATTCATTCTTTATCAAATACATTAATTTTTATGACATGGATTTCATATAAAATTTCCAGCAGTTCCAAACCTATAAAATGTTCATTTTTTTTTATGCATGTTGACCTATGTAAGAGTTGTTATATATGTAGAGATTTTAATCTTAAATCTGAAATTCATTTGGAAGTGAAATGACGTAGTATGATATAATTTAACTAAAAAAATTGCAGCTAAATTTCTAACATGAATAGTTTACTCAAGCATTATTTTATTTTCAGAACTGCTGGAAGATGGAATGATATGTTTGTATAATTGATTGATATAACTTTTTAGATTCTATGTGTATGGAAATAGAAGCACATAACAAGTGATCAAAAATATAAATTTATGTATAACACAGTACAATAATCAGGAGATAAAATATGTAACATTTCCTTGTTTACTTGTTTATCCCCCACAAACCTTTAATCAGTCCCATTTATGTGGTGAAGGTAGTTCTGGTGTAGACACTGGTATCTGATGCCACATATAACATCAAAAGGTGTCAAAGACAACTCTTCTTGACATGCCTACTTGCTGCAAGCCAGTCCAGCTTGTCTCATGCAAATAAGAAGAGTTGTATTAGGTAGCGCAAATGCAAAAAAGTTTGGGCAGTTACTGTTATCACTCATATTGAGTTTTGAATTGTGAGAGAAGGAAACTTCTGGGCCATTCTAAGTTTGAAATCAAATTCTGCATCATAAAAAATGTATGTTTTGACACTGAGATCATCCACATCAGATTAGTGTACACAACTTCATTACAATAACAATTTTTGTACCAGCTACAGTTGTCATCTTAAAATTTTTGATGACTTGTATTATCCAATTGCCAATTCTCAAGAACTATGTTTTTGTATTCATTTTATTCGTACTAATAAGATAAATAAAATCATCTCTATCCATACTGTAATGTATATATTCATGTTGGAATGTCAACATTTTGTAGAAATTATGGTTCTGGATAGTTGTTGTAGTTCTCGTCAAAGAATGGGTGCCTGCTGTATCAGCAGGCTCACTTGGACATCAGTAGAAAAGTTGATGAAAAAAAGGAAATGGTAAGAAAGGATGCATGCCAAGTATGAACATAGATGTGAAGACGAAACAAAGTAAAAAGGATACCTACAAGTATTTGGATGGATAGATATGACAAATGAAATATATGTAATGATAACATTGATATGATCGATCGTGTAAAGAGGAGAGGAGAGATAGCAAAAGGTGGGAGCTTTATTGTTATTGATAGTACTGTCATCGGAGTCGAAGCGGAGTTGTGTGAACTGCTTTTGAATGCATATGTCTTGGAGCGTGCCAAGGAATGATTATGGAGATAGAGTTCAGTGTGTATGCCTAATTGCCAAGTTGTGTGTGCAGCTTGGGAGGGGGCATTCTCTGATGCTGGTACACACACAACGTGTTTGGAGCACATGGTGAGTACACAGTTGAATTGCTGTGCAGCTGAGCGTATGGGAGATGCCTCAAAATCAGTGAACTGAAATAGGCAAAGTTTGCACAGAGATTGGTCACAGTGGAAAAATGGCTAAGTTTGGATCAGCGGGGAGGTTGGCAAAATGATACCGATCTTTGAGAAGAGAGAGAAAGAGTAGCCGGCAACAAGTGCTGGGGTCAAAGAGCATAACGAGCTAGAGGTGCCGTAGCTAATAAGCTTTTGATCATGTGTATCCAGGGCTTTTATAAGGGTCGTCGAAGGGAGTGATGTTTTTGATATCTAGCTCAAAGAAGGGTTTAGTATTTAATTCTCAAATAAAAGTATAGGAGACGCTACAATACAAGCATTTAACATTTCATGAGCTCAACACTTGATGTTAAAAACAGCGCACAAAAAACATTTTCAATAATTAGATTCATTCAAAGCTATTACCAGGTGTTTTCTTTCAAGAGCAAGTTAAACGTTCATTTTAAAAAACAGCTCACCTTCGTTTTATGTGCGTAATCTGTTTCAAATACTGAATAGTTTACATACAATACACCTAGTTTAAATCCTTTGAAATGACAACAGTAAAGAATTTTCCACTCAACTGCTACAACATTTAATCATTCTTCAGAAAATTCTATTGAACAGTATTGTATGCTAGTATGCTACTAATTTGAAAGTACCTGTTGATAGTTTTATTTGAAGCAATGAAATTTATATTTAAAAAAATGTGCCTGCTTTATGTTAAAACTGTTGTATATTTCATCATAAAGGTTGAATTTGAATTGCTTTTCTACTTTAATACTATTAACAATATCATAATTGATAACACTTTCCTGATATTTGTATTAAACTTCTTTTCATAAATGTTATATTGTTGATATGCATCAGGGTGATATCATTACTTAATTTACATATTAGTATGATTTTTTCTGTTAATATATTCATTATTTTATACTTATAAATAATTAATTCTCTGTAAGAAATATGTATTGAGCAAGGACTGACTATGGACGGACCCACTTAATTTGTAATCTGCAATCATCTTGAACCACCACAGAATGGACATTACATAATAAATGCATTGTTCATTAGAAGAGTACTTGAAATCAGCACCTCTGTACACTATATTTTTTTATGGTAAATAATTCACACACTTCAAAGTAATTTTTTCGACTTTTCAAGAATTTTTTTAATTTTTTGATTTTTGACGTTTATTAATAACATGTCTGGCGAGTCACTCAATAGAAACCGTCATATGACCAACCTCTTTTGGCAGCATGCAATGTTAGGAGTGATCATTTGAATTTAAACTGTGAATAAGTTACTTTTTTCGCCTATTGTGAGGCAGGGATCACTAAAAGAAAAATTTGAATTTTCAAAAAACGAGCATGAATACTGCTGAACACAAACTAAAGGATCAATTTAGCATGAACCTACATTGCAAATTGACTTCCCATAAGAAACTATTGGGGGATCTGAACAAAAAAACTTTTTTATCGACATAATATGGAGTAAATGTTGAAATTTTCAACCCTCTAGCTTCATTGCTGCTTCTATGCGCAATATGTACATAGCCAGCTAGACCAACTTGGAAACTGAAGAAACCTATGTTGACAGTTGTGGTTGGCAGTTTCAAATACAGGTGATATTTATTAAGATTTCAGTCTGTATGCTTGTCTTCTTTCTTTTAACTTTGGTACCGTTTCTTTCATCAATTGAACCGAATCTATGTTCATTGCATATGATAAGGTTGGTCTATTTTTCCACATCTAAACATTCATTTAGTCACAACATTTTGGCAGTGTACTTACTTGTAATTAATACACCCCAACTTATAAAATTCAGGCATGAATCTATATTGTTTGTCAAATGAATATCTTGTACATTCATGTGTTGACTATTATTATCACAGGACAAAGTCATCAAAAGTCAAAATGAAGTTGCTGTAATCTTGTTTTTAATTTCAATCTCTGCTTGGTTAATTAGGAATATACCTGCTTGACTGCTCTCTTGAATAAAATGTTGATTCTTTCATTTATAAAGTAAGCATTACTTAACCAGTCATATTGACTGGTTCCTGTGTTATCAACATCTCTTGTTTGGGATGCTACTTTTTTCACTGCACTTTCAGCACCTCCTCTATTGGTTTAGATTCTGTGGTTATCAGTGTCATTGCCACAGACCCATCTCCTGCCTGTAATAAAACCTTTTCCTTCTTATTGTAGAGAAGATGGCTGCATATGCTCCATGGTCAATGCTCCATCTCATATCTCCACATACTCTTATTCTTCACCAAGTAGGATTCGTAAAAGGTAGTATTTTCCACTCAGAGGTCACTTCTGCCAAGTCCCCCTCTTCACTTTATCATGCATGTTGGAGTTCTTTTTTTCCCATGCAGTCTACACACTCTTCGCTTACCATTTATAATTTTTGTCCAAATTCGAAATCCGTGAATCAGAATTTCTCACACTGTTATCTCTCTTTTTAATTTTTTCTTGTTTGTTTTAATCTATGACTGCTATGTCTTTCAATGTTTTTCAAATAACTTTAATTTTGAACACATACACACACACAGAGTGAATTTTGAATTGGCTATTGCCTTTTTTTTTTTAAAATGGAAACTAACATTGCACCTCTTATTGGTGTTCTCCATGGCATGTATTACACTTGGCATTTAGTCTGCACCTACTACTATAGTCTTATCTTCACTTAATCAAATCCCCTGTTTATTTAGTCACGGAAATTATTAGTTTTTTTTCATTTTTCAGAATTGTCTCCTACATTGAAATTTCATGATTGAAAGGATTTGCAGCTGTTGTAGCTTGGATAATATGAAGTTATTTTCCAATAGAATGCTTTGTTTTGACTTGATTTTTCATTTAAAAGACACTAAATCTTGAAAATTTCATCTATTTAATAACATCTGAATATAAAAGTATTTAGGTGTGGCTATGAATAGATGTTACTGATGAGTATCTTAGTGAAACTTTAACTTATGACTTTGATATTCATAATTATGACTAATGGATATTATCTTTTGTATGACAATGAAAAGTTTAATGCTATGAATGTTTTTAACAATATTACATCTGAAGAATACTTGATTAACTTTCTGGTGCTCTTAGTATAATTCATCAAATGTCCATCCATCCATATGTGACAGCCTACCAAAAAAACACTCAACATAATCAATGAACTTTTCTGTTGGTACTCCTGGGAGCCCGAGACAGGTTTGTAACAAGTTAGATTTTTAAAATCACTCCCCTAAATATGTGTGAGGTGGGGGGTTCAATTTCCAATTCAAACTCATCCTAAAATGATCACATATTTTGTGGACAAGATTCACCTGCTGATAAAATTTTATTATCACTTATACAGAGAAGGTGATATTTTAATCTTACTCTCTCCCTCTCTCTATAGATACAAATACCATTTGATTATGTTACCACTAAACTAAGTAAGAACTGTATTCATTGCACATTTTAAAAACAATTGAATTGAACAATATCTGATTTCCATCAACCTATTTGTCTTTTTTATCAATTTTTTGACTATCAAAAATTTAATTGCTAATCATATGTGAAAATCTGACTACCTTTAGGCAGGGGGACCCATGCCGTTTTTAGCATTTTAAACTATCATTGATATTTGCTACGGAAAATGAATTTCTACTTTCAAAAAAAGTATTTATATTGAAAGCATACAAAAGCATCAAAAATTAACTGTTCCAGATAGTAATGATGATTTTTTTTTTATTTCAAGAAAAGAATTTTTTTGATGAACATTTGGTCTAATGTGTGCATGCTCTTTTGAATTTGCTAGACCTCCAACAGATCAGCACGGTAACAACAGAATTCCAATGTCTCTAGATTGAGTTTACTCAACCTCTCTGAGTATGATAAGTCTTTAATTTGGGGGACAATCTTAGTAGCTCTTCTGTGGATTCTTTCTATTGCATCAATGTTATACTTCAAGTGAGCTTACCAGATGCATGATGTGAACTCTTTGCTCTCCACAAAGTTTTCTTCATTTATGTATTTCAAAGTATGCCATATATAGCCAAGCATTCTTGTTTCCGCTATTCCTCTATACATAGTTGTGTAATTTCTATCACTCTTCCTTAGATTGGGAACATTGGTATGCATTTTACAAGTGGCTCTCATGTAGTACCATGACCATTCTATGTTTTTATGACATTCCATCTTAGTGATTTTTTTCAAATCATCTTCTGGAAGGCTTTGTGGCAAGAGCAGCTTAGTTTCTCTTTGTTATGAAGTATTTATAATGTTGTCCATTTCCTTGTGTTTTGGAACTTTGAGTATAAAGTGTTTCTTTCTAACTTTTTTGAGGTTTACCAAGGTAGCTTAGGAACCGAGTTTACAGTCAGATTCCTGTGAGGAACACATTCGTCAACACAATTGTTATTCATCTTTTCAACAATGTTCATGGACTACTGTACTGATTTTCCATCTAGTTCCCACTACCAGTTCATGTTAAACACCTTCCATCTTGTGATGATCAGCTTTATCATAAATATATATTACTTTATTTGTCGCTATGGGTTTGAAGATGGTGTGTATGGTCATGTTTACTCAATAGGGCATTGTATTTCAATTAACCTATGTCTGATTCATGTATTTTGTCCTTCTCTGAATCTTGTTTGTTCCATGATGTGTTGGTAGAAGAAGGTATCTCTCGAGATGTTCATATACCTGTATTCCACAGAATCCTCTGTTGTAGAATCTGGTAACAGTGGATCAGTGCCCCATTTAATTTTGTTTTGATTAAAGTTGCCAGTGACAAGCTTTTGTTAGAATTCAGGTTCAAAAGCCACTGACTTGATGAGTTTATAAAGTTTATCGTTATGCTGAATAGCTTGAGTAGGAGTTTTATATATATATATATATATATATATATATATATATATATATATATATATATATATATATATATATATATATCATGTAGCAGATTTTTTTGTGGGATTTGGACGTGTTTTGGTTTTAATTTCATTCAACAGGATCACATCATATGTATTCAAACATGCCAGCTGTTCTAATTTATCAAGCTTGGTAAGAAGTGTCTGTGTTCGGCTAGTAGAGATATAGCTTGTTACTTATGCCCCCTCCAGTGGGTGGTAGTTTGTCTCCTTTCTTCAGACTTCTGTTATCACTCCTTCAACTATCTTTTAATCTGGTTCCTGAATAATCCTCTGTTTGAGGTGGTCTCTAGGGTTTTTTACCTCAAGTTGTTGTTTAGGTGTTATGTGTTATGTGTCATGTGTCAACTTATACAAATATTGTTCTTGATATGCAGGTTGGTTTTTCCCTAAACTTGAGCACATTTTTCAGAATGCTTTTTCTATTTCCCTGATTCTTTTTATTGCTTTGAATAAATTGAAAATTTTTTAGTCATACACCATTCATAACATTGAGTGGGCAAGGGTGTGAAACTTTACAATTGGGAAGATCAGTTAGTCTATTAATTTAGAATTCAAAGAATGAATAATTCCAACTTTTTGATGAGACATATAAAAAATAATCTGTTGTTCTAACAGAAGATGCAAATTTACACAACTCATCTAGATGATCAACCCTCCACCCCCGCTTTTTTTACAGCAATTTACTATGGACTGATAGGGTGGACATTTCAGCTTGTTACAATGAATTTTAAAAATAAAAAAATTAGATCAACTCTTTTTTTTTTCAATTTGGTGTAAAATGCGTTTTTGCCATGGTGCCTTTCATAGATTTTAAAAAATAATAAACAAATATAATAAAATGCAAAAGTACAAAAAATTTTCCCACATCAACATCGGCTTCCAAGTGTTACGAGGGGACTGGACACGCTTTTAAAAAATCTTCAACACTCTATTAATATTAAATATTTTTTTCTTTTTACGGAAAATAGCACTAAGTTAAAGTTGACACATTAGAATAAACAGTTATGAAGGACAGCAATATTTACTTTATTTTCCTTTTTTTTTCATTCCTGAAGTAGAAAAATTGTATAGATTCTGTAAAACTACTTTTTTTTAAAAGATAAACAAAATGTTTCTGTACAGACCTACCTTTAATTTGTGTACTGTCCTCCAGTAAACTTATTATTGTCAAATAAATTTAGTGAGTATATAGAAGCTAAACTTATCATATGAAAATGTTTTTTCTAAAATGGAAACTTTTTTTAAAAATTTGTTCTGAGAACTTCATTAAAATCCAATAAATATATGGATTGTTGTACAATTTCAAGATCTCTGTCTTTTAACTCGCTAAAATTTTGTTAATGCAAATTAAATATCATACTTTAAGTATAGTTATCTTTTTTCAGCCAAAAATTCACTTCAAGATCATCAAATTCTACATTGTTATTAATGAAAATTTCTTAGTCCTTATTTTTTGACAAAACTTCTTATGGGCAGGAATTTTGGCTATTTAGCATCGAGACTTTGGATTTGAGATTTTCATATTCATATAAACTCAGTAAATATATACACTTTGTAATTGTAACTCCTGTCCTTTATGACATAAGTAACTTAATTGGTAAGTTTCACTTTCCTCTAATTCTTCTTTAATAAGCTTTCATTTGTTTTTTTTACTTCAATGATCACATAGGTTTTCAAGCACTTTCATCCAGTGGAGATTTGAGTGTTGAAGTTCCCAAGATTGAGTGCTGTCTTTGAATGAATATATTATTTTTCCTTTCCAACAAAAACAAGAAAAAACTCGAATGAGGTATTTTCTATTCCAAATTATGCTTTCAAAATGGTGCATAGTTGTGGAATGAGGGATGCAGGAGTCTCTGTACTGTTATCCTTCAGGAAATATATTGCAATTTCAGTTTGCCATTTTTACCTCTTCATCTCTTTGAAAAATGATTTTTTATTGAAACGTATTGCAAATTTCAAGTCCATAGAATTGGAGGGACCCTTATATACCATTTTCATTGGATAAAATATCAAAAAATTAGCTTTAATTTTCAAGGAAGGTATACAGGTGTTCAGTTTTCTCTTTTAGCCTGACAAATCTGATGGATCAGTGATCCCCAGCCCCTGTGTCATGAATTGGTTACATACCACAAAGCATGTGAAACTAGGCTCCCATAGAAGGAATTCTCAAAAGGAAGGAATTTCACGGGGGTGGAAAATGTAATGATAAAAAAAATCAGTAGATAACAATCCAAAATGGGAGAAGAATTCTGGGATCACTTGAGAAATATAACCGGGGTCTCGAAGAACCACACACACACACTCACCATCTCTCTCTCTCTCTCTCTCTCTCTCTCTCTCTCTCTCTCTCTATATATATATATATATATATATATATATATATATATACATATATATATATATATATATATATATATATATATATATATACATATATATATATACATATATATATATACATATATATATACATATACATATATATATATACATATATATATATATATATATATACATATATATATATATATATACATACATACAGATATATATATATATATATATACATATACATATATATATATATACATATATATATATATATATATATATATATACATACAGATATATATATATATATATACATACAGATATATATATATGTATATATATATATATATATATATATATATATACATACATATATATACATATATATATATACATATATATATATATACATATATATGTGTGCGTATTCAAATAAAGTATTTTGTACCAAAAATGATTTTAAAACAATTATTATTTTGCAATTCTTGACAATTTGTACATTGTTGAGAATCTTCTCCAAAAGCACCCTCCACACACAAACACACACTTCTTTATGTCTTTGAAAATATGTATGCCATGCATGAGGAATCAGCCTTTATACACTCATTTACAAATTAGTTTGAAGGTGACACAAATTTGATCCAGGTTTTTTTTTTAATCTATTTTTTTTTTTTTTCTGTAATTACAAATTTGCTGAACTGAGTAACTTCTCTTAGATTATTGTGATTTGTAAGGGTCCAAGAATCAATTCCACCCTGGAAATTACAGATTGCAAAGGGAGATATCTGGACAGTCGCTTTCAAGATTTTAAAAAATAGATTTTCTGCACACTTTTTCAATTAGGCCCCTCTGTGTTGTTACACACAAACAATAAATGGATTCATATTTTCATTTATTCCAAAGTTCAAAAGAACAGATTCTTTGCACACTTATTTTGGTCAGACTCTTGCTGTTGTCTCATTTATCACAAATGAAAAAAAAAAAGAAGTTTGAGAAGCACTGTTGTAAACCTTCATAATTAATTTTTGACTTCTATTCACCTGAATTTTTTTGTTACTTTTTTCGTTATGATTTCAGTTACTTATTAAAGCAAAAAGTGTATTTGAAATTTGTTGAAGAATTTTTTGTGCTTTCCATAATACACCGGTTACCTTTTGATAATTATCAGTGTTAGTTGTTGAGGAAAAAAAATTTGGTTCAGGAGTGCTGTTTACAATGTATTTATGATGCTGAACTGGAAACTCACTTTCCATCTATCTTATGACCATCCAAAATCATTTTTCAAAAACATAGAAGCTTATGTATACATAATTAAAAATGAAAAAAATCCCTGAAATAATTTATTTCACATCAGAAGTAACCTAAATACTTTCATATGCCTGAAACAAAGGTCCAGGTCAGCATTAAAGTGGATCCCCCCCCACCACCACCAATTTGTCTTCTACCAAAACTGGCACTTTCCAGAAAAAGAGTTTTTACTGATTTAAAGCTCCGAAACTTCCTTCTGGAAAATAGAATGATCTAACATTCATTAACTGTGCAGATCAGGTGTAAAGAATAAGTTCTTGGCGTAGATAACACATTTGTTGTGTTGTGTATAAAAAATGTATTGAAGAACATTCTTTCCATTGTGTTGTCAATTTTTTTTTTTTATGTCCCTGGACTATTCCGGGTATCTGTGCTAGTTTTTGATAAAACTTTCAAATATCTACAACACACTATTCACAGCATATCCAAGAGAGTCAATCTGTTCAAGTCAACCTTTCTTGTAAGTCTGCAATTTTCCTCTCTGAATTTTGGGGTTTGGGGGTTGCATGATTTTCATATATCACTGTCTGCAATCTAATCATCTCCTCTAGCAAACCAAATGCTAATGGTGTTGAGGCATTGTCATTTTGGTAAGACAGATCGTAGTATAATAACTTGGAACTTTACCTCAAGTTTAAATCCATCTTGTGTAAGAGATGTGTATAGATACGACCATAATAAGGCCGAATATACTTGATGATCCCTGGTGGTAAACATTACCAATCTGATTAATGCATGGAAGGCTTTTCATAGGTATCTAAATGATGTCTAACAATGTGGACCAATGGTTAAGATCTCGATTTGTAGTAAAATATATCCACCATGGTATACATATCAGAAAATTCTTTTTCATCAATTCTCTTAATTCTTTCCATTTTTTAACATCATACAGGTTGTGCCATCTTTAGCATCGGATCATGTCACATATACTTCTGTAAAAATGGTGGAAAGTAACCATAGTTTGTAAATGGAACTCCCCTTGTGAAACATTAATTTTTCTCTTCTTTGAGACTAAGAACATTTTTGATTGTTCAACAGTCTAATGAATTAAATGCACCTGAAATTAAAAGGAAGAAAATTGCTCCTAAGAGAACTAATCTATGTACGTAAAGTACAAAATTACCTAATTTTATGCTGTACCTCAATTAGTAAATGTAAATAACCTTAGAGTACTCACTGTTGAATGCTAGATCTTGTTTTTCAAGTGTAGTTTAAGATTCAGGGGTTTCCATTTGTATAGACTCCAACTTTAGATGTTTTTAGAAGATCTTGAAAAATGTCTCAATTAATCTTTCTTTTTTCATTTTGAAGATATATATAATTAAAATATGACTACTATCGTATAAATATAAATGCAACAAGCCTGGTTGCTATAGAGTTGAATACCACTCCTACTTTTTTCCAACTAAAGATGATGACTGTAACTATCATTTTGTATATCTGATAAATAAATTCATAGATATGTAGGACTAGTCAGTTTGGCTCAGTTGGTAAGAGACCTGCCTAGCCATCACATTTCAAATCATGGTAGGGAAATGCTATTTTCATGTATCAGTTAGGTTTAATCTGTTGGGATAAACTAACAATGAAGTGTTAACTCCTCTAAATTAGACTAGGATTGTTCTTGGTATTGGGGGGAAAAACAAAGTCAGCTTTAATTCTGACGAGAGTTTGACAAAATTGCGCTTAGGTTCTTTTAACCAAGTTTTGTTTGAAATGTGAAATGAAAAAGTTATTCCCTACATTTTCTTTTTAGATTAACTCATATTCATTTTCAAGATAAAATGATGGCAGAAAATGATTTTAATGATTTCAAAGACATGGCCAACATCTTTCAAATATTGGCCAATCAGTCACTTGTTGCCTAATCTGGCAACTTTACCTCGCTTACACAATGAATATAACAAAAACATTTTCAGAAAATCTTAATACATTTTAGAGTTACACAAAAATGAAACAATCCTTGCTTACATGGATATAAAATGACATTCCCTTTATGATAGGTCTATTGTATTTTACAACTATGAAAGTAAAGAAAGATAAAAATGACTTGATTCCAAAAAACCATCCCGATTCCGAAGCTACTGTAGACAATCATGCATTGCATTTGTTATAAATCTTGAAATAATAGGTTATCAATTGGTGAAAATCCCATCTTTCTATCTATATGGTCCCCTAAGATGTAACATTTTTGATGTTATTTAGATTGATTATAAATACTCTGTTAATATTTTTTTGTAATGAGAAAAATTTTTTTTGACCATACACAATATGGTTCTATTGTGGCATTTGACACCGAAACAAGTCTACATGGGAAAAGGTAATGAATTTATAACATCTTCAATTGTGCAGTGTTTGAATGTTGCCTTGAATCCATAATCAGATAATCAAAAGAGTAAGGTCTGAAAATAGCAAAATTTGTAAATAATTATGACAATTTCAACTATAAAAATAGATTAATCCTGTCACTATCATGAAATCTCTTTGATAATTTCATTTGCAGAAATGAATAAAACGTTTTTGTCACTTACATTTTCTTCACTGAATTATGATCAAAATTTTGATTAATCATTGTTAGACTTTATGAAAAAGTTTCACATTCTCAAGTAGCAACTTTTTTGATCATTTATCTTATTTGAAAAAAGTTTCAATTTATTTGTTTGAGATTTTTTTTTTAACTAGCAAGCATGTACTATAATTGTGCCATTTTCCAGTGAGAGCAAATCCAGTATGAAGATCATAATTTAAAATCAGCACATGATAACAGTTATTAAAAATCAAATACAGGTATATCTTGATTAGTACGGTTAATCCGTCCTAAGATTTTCCATATTGTTTAACACCACGCAGTTGAAGGTCTTCTGATATAATGTGTCTTTTTTTCAGCTTATACTCACTTAGTTACATTAATCTGTACAGCATCAAAATAACTGCACTATTCAAGGTATTCCTGTACTTTTTTTTAATATGTAATGATATAAAATTGTAGTGTTCAATTGAAATGTTTTTTCAAAATAAGGATTTTGATTGAGCAGTAATTTCATTCACATAAGTTTGTGAATTTGGTGCTTTCAATAAAATCTTGCATTACTTTCTCCTTACTCAGAGCAGGACAGATATTTTAGGTCAAATTTCTGCAATTCAGCAGCAAAATACAAATAGCTTATTGACTGTATATCGTATACATTGTTAATTATTTTAACACTTTATGATGTCGTTTTCTTTCTCCCCGAGAGATTACCAATGGCTTCCGATCTTTAAAAATATTTTTTATATGTATTTTGTTCTGTTGATAATAGTTTTGATACTTATGCATCCAGTGATAAATTGCCATCAGCCTACTTCTATTGATGGAAATATAATCAGATAAAAACTGCTGGAGTTGTATAAGGGAGTGTTTTCTTTTCATTGAATAACAGGTACCATGCTAAAATTATCATAAACTAGTATAGTACCTAACAAAAATGACAGGATTATTTACATATGGATTGGCACTTCCGTCTAGGATTAAAGTGTCACTCCCTGGTTCTAGCCCAGGATCAAAATGTAGTATCTGTGCTCTAGCAGATGTTACAGACAGAGAAACAAAGAAAAACAAACAGAAAAAGTCATACTCTTCATCAGATGAAAGATTTATGTTGTTTTATTATTTCTATAATACTATTCTATATCAATCAATTACTATGGGGTTTTTTTTTCATCTTATTCATATTTTGAAATTGAAACAATCTTTTAGCTTAAAAGTGAAGGAATTTTCAAAGAACGGTTGATTGATTCAAGATCAAAAAAGTATTTCCATATTTTTGAGGGTTTCTATTTTATTTCAAACAACCATCAAAATTTTATTCTATTTGTTACTTTGCTTGAAAAATGATTTCAATTATTACATCATTTACTTCCTATTATTTTTCAGATCTGATATGGTGTATAATACATCATCAAGTCCAACATTAGCAAGGTCTGACATGAGTGGAGCTGCCTTCCCTCCAGCCACCAGCCTGGGCCACTCTCCTCCCCTCAGCCTGTCAGAGTCCACCCCTACCCACACTGAGTACACGGAGGGTACGCCCAGCTATACAACCTCTAGTCCAAGTTGTTCTAGTGATGTACTAGGTATGACATCATAACTAAATCATTCTAATATCACATGCAGCAGTCTTAGCTATTAGATTGATAACATTATTTTCAATCATCACTTTTTTCTGTGTTTCTCCTTCATAGACATGTGCACAAGAATTGCCATCTCTATCTTCTTACAACTCTCTGAGTCTATTTCTTTCTGTTACTATTGTTTTGTTTTTAGCTTGAACTTTGTGTTCCTATCTTGGCATCACTGCAATTCATATCTTTGCTTACTCTTTAATTTTTCATACTTGTGATATTTTTCTGTATTAGTCCACTATAGCTTGTACTGCTCTGCTGAATTTAATATGGTAAGCCTGTCTGTCTAGTGTGTATGAGTGTGGTGTGTGTGTGTGTCAGTCCCTTCTTTGTGCATCTTCTGCATTAGTTTGTAGCCTTTGTAGAATTAGTTGTAGATGTCAGCTACACAGATGTACAAGTACAATTTTGTTTTGATGGCTACACATTCAGTCAACAGAAATCTGGTCCCACTTGACAGTTGGAAGACATCATATAGCTGTGAGTATAAATATATGAATCTCTAATAATCTTTCTTTGTTTTTCTTTACTTCCCCTCCCTGCTCACTTAGTTGACTGCTTTATGTTAAACAAATCAGATGCACAGAAACAAGGATTTATTCATAATGGCCCTTGAAGAACATTTTTGTTTGTTTTAATTGGAATTGAAGGAATTTAATCTGCTTAAGCTGTATTGATGGTTCTATAGACATATATCAGTGATCTTGAAAAGAAGCATACATCAGTTATTTGAAAAAAAAGATGTACAAGACTCGATTGTACAGAATGTGTTCTGTTCTACGTTCTCTATCTTCTGATTTTGTTTCTCCCTATCCAGCTTTGGCTCTCTTCTTTGTCTTAGTGTTCCTCCTTGTTAGTAACATCCACTGATAGTGTGTTGGGGTCCTTCATCGATGTCTTGATTCCCTCCTGACTTTGAACATATTGGATTTCCAATTCCATCTTGTTCTCCTCTCAAATTATCAGTCTTTTTTATAACCTGTCCCATTTTCCTTTACAGTTTTTTCTTTCATTTTGTTATATTTTTCTTGAACTGTTGCCTTTCCTTTTTAACAAATGTTTAGGCTTTGGTTTTACAATCCATATTAATTTTCCTCATTTAAATTACTTTTTTTTTTCATGAATATTCCACTTTATTCCATTGTGAAACTTTACAGAGTCTTTATCTGCATTCCAAGAATCAAGGAAGATGAGCTGTTAGGGAAATTAGTAATTCTTGCTTCAGGAATGTAACTCTGGAAATTTTATTGAAAGAAAATATCAAAATAATTAAAATACAGCTATCTAATTTCTTTTTTTTTTCTTCACTATTATTTTATTGGTATTTTTTTTCCAATAATTAATTTTAAGGGTGGCAAAAGCAAAAAATATTTTTGTTTCTCTCAGTTCCAGAAAGTGATGCTTCTGCCCTGTAGTCCTTTTTTCCTTCGTCACTTATTTTTTCTCGTATCATTGTTTTGTTTTCTATTGATTGTGATTTTTTCTCCAAGTCATTCTAAACTTTTGTTTCAACTTTTCACTACATTTTCCTTATCTTTTTATGTATATTTTCTACATTAAGAATAAAATCATCACAATATAAGTTGTATAAGTTTTCAAGACAAAATTTTGTTAAAAAACTTGGTGGTCAAATTAAAATAGTAATCAATAGTTTTGTTAGCTTGAAATCAATGCATGATGAGAAGGATTAGGAGCAACTTATATCTTCAGAAAAATAACTATCATTAATACAGTCAAATTAGATTGATGTTCTCTTCATAATGTGCTTAATATATTTACGGAAATGTAATTTTTTTTTCTGAAAGTTTTTGGCAGAGAATGAAATGAAATCAGAGCAAAAGATTTTGCTCTTTTCTTTTTTAATAATCACATTTTGAATGGTTTTTAGTTTAGAAAAACTGTTTTACAATGCCATTTTATCCAACATTTTCTATTTGGGATTAGATGTCTCAGCTTGTAGGATATAATAAAAATTTCAGTGAAGGTTTCTGAGAATGTATCTTATTTTTCATAGAATATGGTGCTTTGATACTTTAATTTATTGTACTGCAATCCACAACAATGGGGTTTAGTCTGTACACAAAGAATAAAATGAATTAATGTTTTTGTTTCTCAAAGTCAAGCGTCATTGTATACATGATATTAACTTATATATGGTATGCATGAAAAAAAATTTAAAAATTGAATTTTCATCATTGTATGGATGTGTGTGTAAATATGTATATAAAACATGTGTGTAAATATGAAGTGATCTGACAGAATGTAGATGAAAATGACATTTGGAAGGTGAAGAGGAAAACTCAAGAGGTGGGTATTACAACTCAAAATTTTTTTTTTATTATTCGATGGACGTAGTTTGCATTTTGATGAGGGTTAGCCAGCGTTTTACAGAAAAATATTTGCGACGGTTCACAGAGAATGTAAACGGCATATTTTACTGTGTGAACTGCCACAAATATTTTTCTCAGAAAAAGATGGCTGGCCCCCATCAAGATGCATCAAACTATGCCCAAAGAATAATTTTTTAAAAAAAATTTGAGACATAATCCCTATCTTTTGAGTTTTCCTCTTCACCTTCCGACTGTCATTTTCGCCTACATATATATACATATATATATATATATATATAAACTAACTAGCAGATGTTTCATTGGCAAAATGAAAATTTATATTAGGTTTAAATCAGGTTACTAATATTTTAAATAATTTTTTCTAAACATCAAAAGCTAATGGCAAGCAAAAAGGTTTCCAGACTCCAGATGAGAAACTCGTTGAGCAAAATAGTGTGTGCCATAAATTGTAATGGTCCCACTGAACTAATGGATAAAAAAAATCCATGTCAAAAAGTAATTCCTGTAAGATTGCCTGCCATTAATGAATTAAGATACACAATAGGTTTCCTATTTAGCATCATATGTACGTTGTAAAATCAAACACCTGCTGTCATAATAATGGACACAAAGTAGGAGTCCAGTTGTGCATTATATGTACATCATAGATTGAACCCAACACCAGCTGTAAACAAATATTTTTTAAACGTATTTCAAATGAAAAGTAAGGAATGTTTTCTCTCAATATTTACGGAATATATTCAATTACAGAGTTTAAATTTTTCTATCTACAGATGTAATCATGACAATTTTGGATGGCTAAATATTGAATTAAAAACCATCTATAACCTGCTTTGTTTGAGCAAAAGTAATTATCATTTTCATGGCTAATTTGTGCTATTTTTTGCTATTAAAACAAAGATTGAGACTTCATAGAAGATATTATAATACAGTAAACCCTCAGTTTAATGGACTAATGGGGGCAGACAGTTGTCTGTTTATTGCGAATGTTACCTGAAAAAGGGCATTTTTTACTCTCTTTTTTTCTTTTTTTTTTTCAATCTTCAAATTCAAATTGTAATATCTAAATGCAAAATTAGCTTTAATACAATATAGAACATAAATTTTATTGAATTATGATACAGAATAAATCAGTTAAATTTGCAAAAAGTAATCGTTCAGCCTTAGTTCTGAACTGTCAAAATGTTCATTGTGAGAGACAATTTTTCAATTAACTTTAATTTCTGTGCAACATCCAAGTTCACATATTTTCTTTTAACTTCTGCATCAGGTGACGTCGCTTTGTGTTGCGAAATTATTTCATGAATAAAAGTAAACATTCAGAAATTGATGATTACAGGATCACCAAGTCAAAACAAAGGCAAAAGAAATCTGAAAATATCTAGTTGTTCCAGAAGATATCTGAAAAAATTATTGAAATTGAGTCAAAAAAAATATCAAAACTTATCTACATGTTCCCGGAAATTATCTAAAAATGCACCTCATACTAAACCTTCATTCATTGTATTCTGTATTAAAATATGAAAAATAACACCAAAAATTTAAGAACTGTAAAGTGAAAATATAAGTTATTTTTTTTGTTTTAAATGATTATAACCTTCATTTCATTGAGAAGTTCTGGGAAATACTATTATTTGGAAAAAATACAAGATAATTCATGTAATCCAGATGGCTGGAAAAATGACGGAAAGTAAGTGTCGAGTTTAAAATTTTTATAGTTACGTTGTAAATGGACCCCACCTCATAAAAACCTCTGAAAAACATTTTTTTTAAAGACTAACAAATTTCAGAGAGGTTCCAAGGTATAATGGATAAGCACATAGAACTGAAGAAGAGAAAAATTTTCCTACAAGAATTCTTAATCATTCACTGGAGAAAATGTTACATAGACAAACTTAAATAAATTACTCTAATTTTGTACACCTAAATTTGTTGGTTTGTCCAAAGGTATTTTTACAAGTAATAATATATGATATGAGACAAACTGATAAATTCAAATTAGAGTAATTTTTTCAAGTTGGTCTACGTAACAGTTTTTTCCTTGTAATCTACTATGTTTCTATTGGTACAT
The DNA here is from genome assembly GCA_963457665.1 of Thysanoteuthis rhombus. Lineage (NCBI taxonomy): Eukaryota > Metazoa > Mollusca > Cephalopoda > Oegopsida > Thysanoteuthidae > Thysanoteuthis > Thysanoteuthis major. The sequence continues at coordinate 44,949,964 of OY735219.1, read as the reverse complement.
ATCTAAAAAAGTTAAATCAAAAGTTTAAATGGGGTATAAAACTGGTACTTATTCCTCAAAAAAGTGTTTGTTTTCTTTGAACAGTAAAACAAAATGAAAACCATTTGGCTGTGAAATAGATGGTACAGATTTAAGTTTACAATTTTCAAGCTTAGGTACACTGTCAAAAATGTTACATAGACTCAAAGAATATTTACTTGATTAACATACCATCTTAGGTTTGAGTGTAACAAATTGGAAGAATTTTTTCAAGTTTGTATATGCAACATTTTGCTCTGGCAATCTACATTGTTTTTGTTTTCTCACTATTTTATTTTTATGTAGAGAAATGAATGACAAGCGAGTACCACACTGGGCTTTTGGCAAAATTTTGATATTTTTGGATGATATCTAATCTGATTGCCAATATCAAAAAATGATTTCTTATGGCTGAATGAATGAAACAAAAATATCTAAATTTGGATATAAAATATTCAAGTTGGCAATTTTGCATGCACGTGCAATTGAAGAGTCTGCTAAATTCAAAAACTATTATATTAGGGTTCATACAACTGAGAGTTTACTGTAATTGCAATTGTTTATTGATTTTTTTTTTTTACGAAATGCTAGAATTTGTTATGTTTTTGGTACCTATCAAGTGGAGATGAGCAACATATAAATTATACCATTTTATTCAGACATTTGAGTTATGTTTGTAAAGTGTGAAAAAAGTTTATCTGTAGGTATGAACAAAAACACGGCTTGTGATGTTTTGTGCTACTCAAAGTAACAGACACTGGCTTTTATATATAAGGTATGGTGAAATAGTTCCGAGACTGTCTCTATTGCAAACAAACTTATTGCAGGGGCAGTCATAAACGTGCAGCAGAAAGTGAGCTCTTATTGTTACGAGTCAGCATGCAACATGGTATCATGTTATGAACAATCAGACTTACTTGTTATTTTGACTATGTTTATGTGCTCATTTGCGATTTCAGGATATACCTCAAAAGAGAGCAAACAAATTCTGTGTTAAATGCGAGAAATCATGCATTATGTACATGTGCAGGCTTGATGATAAGTTTGTCTTGTTTCAGAGGGGTTGAGGAAAACAGAAACAATAGAGACTAGGAATAGGAATAATATAATATCCGAAAATGATTCAGTTGGAAAGAACAAAGAGTTTGAACAAGATAAGATGTGAGAAGAAGAGAAAATTCTCTTCTGGGGAAGCCGTAAGAATAGGACCATAACTTGCATTCTCTTTTTTCACAGTTATTTATTTCTTTTAATTATCATGGGTGACTCTCTATCTTTGCCCAAAACCTGGGGCACTGCCTTTCTAAAAAAAAATCTCTTCTGTCATTCTTCCTTCCTTTTTTTCTCCTCCCCCAGTCATTCCCTCTTTCTCCACATCTACTTAGTTGAGGATCATTCAGTTGCAGTTGAGACATCTTTGGCTGATGGCCTAAAGACACACATTACATGTCTAAGAAAAGAGACGCGTCCACTCCTAGGAGCATATATTTTCCAACTATCAAACCGATTAGGCAAATTCTTGCTTCTCATTGTTCAATTATGTCATATGACCAATGGTTATGTTAAATCTGTTTTATAGATTCAATTAATTCCATGTGTTGATAAAAATCTTGGATCTCTGTAAACATAAAAAGGTAAACAGATTAAGAACTACACTGGGTTGAGTTTGGTTAACCAGTGGCATACTGAGTGTCTACCGCTCAAACAGAACTCCCTGACATGGCACTAAAAACATCTTGGTCAACTATTGGTTGTGTGTCACCTCGCCCACATACATGTCCGCTCTGACCACTAACATGCGTATACACATACATATATACATATGCATACTGAAAAAAGTGCTCTGTTGGTCAGCATGAAATTCTTACAGAGACCCTTGAAATGTTGAAACAGGCCTATGGTAATGAAGCAATGAGCTGAGCAAGGTGTTTTGAGTTGCATTTGCGTTTCAAATGTGGTAGAATATCATTAGAGGATGACAAGTGGTTAGCTAAACCCTATTGATGTTGTAGAAATTATTTGGGTCCCATTTGAATCTTCATTATTGGGACCACTTTCCCTACATTGCCTAAAGTTAATTTTTCAAAATTCTCACCGTAGAGGCCAAATAACTTCTTGGGCAAAAGCAACATCTAGGTAGATAGATAGATACACTCATATTTTTATCTATTTATGTGTTTGTGTGCGTATATATATATATATATATATATATATATATATATATATATATATATACACATATATATATATATATAGCGCTGTCTCTTGGTATGTTTTGTCTATCATGCTATAAAAAGTATCTAAACATCGATCTTGAGGGAAGGTTTTGAAACAAATATTTCTTGAAAGGGTTTAGAGGGGAAATCAATGTAATGCCAATGTGGAACCTACTTTCAACCTTTATACAGATCTTCTTATTTTACATGTTTATGTATAATTCTTTTAGGAGTGTAAAATGAAGGAAAACCCACCCTTCAAGTGATCATTTCTCCTTTTTAAAGGTGTCAAGATGGAAAATTTTCCCCATCCTAACGGAGACTCCCTTCTTTAAGTGGGCAAAAGTGAAGGGAAAGTTTTCCCATCCTTTGAGGGGTCAAATTGGAGGGAAACTTTCCCACCATGTAAAGGGTCAAATGTAACAATAGACTTCTAAGGTGCCAAAAGTGAAAGAGGACTTTCTCTCCCTTTGAGGTGTCAAAAGTGAACAAGAAACTGTTTCCCTCCCTTAAGGGGTCAAAAGTGAAGGAGACTTTTTCCTAAAATAATAAAGTTTTGTGAAAAAAAGCTTTTCTGAATGTTTTTTGTTCAATATACATGTATATAAGCCAAATCACCTGTCCACTGGATTCAGCTAGTATATAATTATATAATAAATTGCATTATATTACATAGAAACTTACCTGAAATGATTCCTCATCATTACATGGTTATGTTATTCAATTTTGACAACATAAATAGAATGGGGCTGCGGCAGGAATCAAACTTGCCCTTGATTGTTGGCTGCTTTAACGTAGCAACGCTCTTACCATGGTGCTAAACAGCCCGCCAAGAACTGCTTTCAATTTGAATTCTCGTTCCGTTTATTCTCGGTTTTTTCTCATCTCTGTCAACACGACGGTATGTATTTAACATTTTGGTCTGGCAAAATGAAATATAAATTACTTTATATTATATAGAGACTTATCTGAAATGATTTCTCGTTGTACATGGTTAATAGATCATTTAATTTAGACAACGTTAATAGAATAAACGATTAAAGAAAATGAGGCTGCTGCAGGAATTGAACCTGACACCAAAAGGTAGCTGCTTCAGTCAGTGGGCTATTTACTACCATGGTAAATGCATTGCTACATTGAAGCGGCTACTTATCAGTGGCAGGTTTGACTCCTGCAGCAGCCCAAATTTTTCTAATTGTTTATTCTATTTACTTTGTCTAAATTGAATGATATATTGACCGTGTAACAACTGGAAATAATTTCAGATAAGTTTTTATATGATATGATGCAATTTATATTTCATTCTGTCAGACCAAAATGTCCATTTCTTAAATATATATATATATATATATATATATATATATGTATATGTATAGTACTAGCTAGGGTATCTGGTGTTGGCCAAGAAAAAAAATCAAACATGCAGGAAAGGAAATGATACTTTATAAAGATTTAATAAAGTGAAACAAGGTGGTGGTTGTCTCCATACACTCTCAGGCAGACCTGTGCAACCTCAGGCAGGCCTATATAGTCCCTTGTAAAATCTTGAAAGGTTGATTTTTCTCACAACTCAAAATTCATTTGTTCTTTTTTGGCATTAGTAAGTTCACAAAAAGATCATCAGATTTCTACTAATTCCCTTGTTTTATTGTTATGGTTGGTGCTTTTGCTCAAAGAAAGAGTTTTATTGTTTGTTTTTTTTTTTTTGATATTGCCACACTGGCATAAGCACTGAGAGAAAAAGAGATTCACATTCACGGTTTCCTACTATGATCAGTTTGTAAGGGTCTAGTTTAGCATTATAGTTACATTGTAAATTGAACCTCTCCTCTTTTTTTTTAATTTTTTCAAAACTGACAAATTTCCATTAGATTTGAAGCTCTAGCAGAACAAAAGCACATAAAATTAAAAGAAAAGAAAATTTCAGAGTTTGAACTCTGTGCACCAATTTTATTTAACTTGCTTTGAATCACTTGGCTTTTGGTGCTTCTACTGATGTTCTTTTTAGAGATGAATGAATCTTTAAATAAAAGCTTATAGATGAGGGTGGAAAAAGTGATTTTGACCCTAAATTGACTTGTAGGGCCTGAGAGGTCAATGTCATTTCTCCTATGTCAATCCTGGAGTCAAGTGAGACAGATTTGCAGTCCATAGGGTTATGCCATCTCCAAGTCTGTAGGATGCAGATAAGATAAAGATTTGTTGTCTTTATAGTATAGGCCTTTCCTGTTAAAAGAGGGTGTTTGGGGTCCAAGAAAGCCAAACCATGGTAACTTTAGGGGCAGATGAATATTTAAAAAGGTATTCTTTAAATTTTTTTTATCAAATATCACTGCCATATTATAAAGTATACCAAATCAATATTTAAAAGCAAAATACGGATGGTCCTCCACTTTAGATAGGATCAGGGACCGAAAATGAGATAGTAACTTGGAAAACATAACTCGAATGCATTGTAGATCTGTTTGTAGCATCATGAAATGGATTACTGCTGTTTATTTAGTTTTATTTGCCATCTTAAAGAAAAAATGTGATCGTACCTTACTAGGTAGATTCTTATGTAAAATTGTTTCCAATATCTATTCAATTTTTCACAAAGGAACATTCTGATGAATAAATTCAGTAATCAAAGAATAAACCCCAAATGCTTGTTTTTTCTTGTTTGATCATTCATGTAATCGTCAACAGGAGAATCTTATCTTCAATTCAGGCTTTTCTGGTTGAGTGGGCTAGAATACAGAGGAAATTTCGGTTTATGGGGCCTCTAACAGATATGTATGTTTGTGTGTGTTATATATACTAATAAACACATTTGTATGTATATATATATATATATATATATATATATATATATATATATATATATATATATATTGTGTGTGTGAATTATTATATTTATACATGTGTGTACTTTAAATTTATCCAAAAAGCCCATTTTATCTACAGGTTGGAAATCTGAACTTTCTGCTCCACCTTCTCTGTCTTGGATTCAAATTAATCTCCCTTCTTTGCAAAGTAAATTTCTCTCTCTAGTCAACTACATTTGCTCCTTTCTTCATTAGATCTTGATTTCCGTGAGTATTTTTTTCAATCACTTACAGCAATTATTTCATTAAGGTACTTTGTGAATAGTAAAGTGGAATTTATATTTCAGTGCTTTATTCTGGTTTAGTCTTGTCAAACAAGATTCTACTACAAGTTATTTCATTTAATTATTTTGGTATATTTACTTGATATATTGATGTTCTAAAAGCAATAAGTTTTGCAGCAAAATTTACCTTTTACAAATACTTATGCAATTTAAAGAAAATTATAATCTCAATATTTCTCAACAGGAAAATCTCTCCCTTGCTGATACACTGTAAATATTTCATTCTGGTTTAGATGTCATATGAGTAAGAACAATATTTCCCTGTTTCTGATATCAGATTCATGTCCCAACTAGCTTTCTCTTTCCTGCCTGCTTGCTTCTGACTAGATCTTTTTATATGTTGCTTTACTAGACACAATTTTAAATATTTAGTATTCCTTCAATCATGTTTTTATTCAGTGCTTGTGAAAAATCTTTCAGGTTTCTTTGAAATTGATTTTTATATTAATCTCAAACATTTTTGATTAAATATTTTACCTTGCCTTCTGATTGGGATGATTATTTTTAAATACAATTTCCATTGTTCAATTTTATTTTCTTCATCTGTTATCTTCATTTCTCGTTTACTGATTCTCTAGTTATTACATTTGAAGTTTTAATTAAATAGTAAATTTTCAGATGATGTTCATGTGTATAAAAGTATTTTTACTAGTTCAAAGAAATTACTTTTTTAAATTGTCTAAATTCATGCATATAGGTATAGTGGAGTGTGAACAAAAATTTACAGATATCTCTTTATTGTTGCACAATCATCTGCTTTCACCTGTAGAAAACTGACTTGCCAACTGAAGTATGATGAACTCATATTTTTTTTAAGGAGTTCATTGGTTAATTTTACTCATATTTATTTCTGTTGGTTAAATTCAGTCTCTGAAATTTACCCAAAATGTTGAGGGATAGTGTATTGGCAAGTGGTCAGGTCTCAGGATGGAACTGTTCAAATACTGAAGTAACATCAGTATATGATCATAGTTGGTTGATCTTCATGAGATGTGCCCATATAACTCTAGAACCTAATAGTGCTAGTGTTCTTTTGTGGATTTAGTGAATAGAAAGAATTGCGAAGTATCTACTTGATATTTAGTATTAGCTAATGTGTTCCACTCGGTTTGATTCTGAAATGATTCTCTTATTGATAACTTAGCTTAACAATACCGAGCAACTGTCTTTGCCATTGACATTATAATTAATATAATCAATATGCAGTTTTTAATTAGTTTGATTACACATTAGTGGATCAATACATTCTTCTATGTATTTTTATTTATTTATTAATTTGATTATGAATGAGTAAATCAAACTAGTGTTCTTGTATGTATTTTTATTATTATTTATTCTTATTTCGATTTTGACATCACCTCTCCTCTTACAGTTTTTAAGATGAATGCCACTCGAATGATGAACAGTGTGTCTGGATGCTGTGTATAGTACTTACATATTGTTTTCAGATGAAGTAATTTGGGATTTTTTTGGTGTTTCTCTGAATTTTTGAGATGAGGTATTATTATTATTTCTATTATTATTCGGACTATCCTCATCTTGGTTGTTTTTCATACAACGTTTCGGCCGTTAATTAATATATCTCTGAATTTTTGAGATGAGGTATTATTATTATTTCTATTATTATTCAGACTATCCTCATCTTGGTTGTTTTTCATACAACGTTTCGGCCGTTGCACTCTACAGTCTTCGTCAGGTATCATCTGGTAGGTATGGGGAAGTAACGAACCGAACCCTTTATTTAACCAACGGGGGTATATTGACCGCACTCCCCTCTTAACATTAGTAGTATTATCATTGTCTCACACTGGGATTGAACACTAGAACCATCAGATTACTTTGCAGTAATTTTGTCTGATTCTGTAACCACCATGCTATGATACCTGATGAAGGCCGTAGAGTACAACAGCCAAAACGTTGTATGAAAAACAACCAAGATGAGGATAGTCAGAATGATAATAGAAAAAATAAATGGTTTTTTTTTTTGTTTTTTTCTTCAGAAGGGTGGTTCCATAGGTTCTATTTACAATGTAACAACAGTACAAAACCTGATTTTCTGTCCACTGAATATCTCTTAAATTTCTGGATGGATTTTAATGCAATTTAGTGAAAGCATTGACTATAGGATAAGGAAAAAGTATTTACATTTTGGGATGGGCTCAGGAATTTTCCTCTTCTACCCCCTCCATCATAACTAAATGTGCACCACACAACATCTCCAAAAGTTCTAGATGAATTTCAGTGAAAGTTTATGGAAGGGTAGAAAATGGACCAGGGAAGGTATGTTCAAATTTTGGGACAGATCCATGAGTTTTTGCTGTTACCTCCCCAGTATTGTAGCAATATGTACACAGTGAAATATTGCCAAAAGTTCTCAATGAATCTTGATTAAATTTTGTGGGAGGATGATCAATATACTGAGGAAGACACATTCATATTTTGGGATGGATCTGGTAATTTCTATAAGTTACCTTCCCTGCCTCCTAGCTATCCATACAAGTTATAATATTTTCAAATTTGTGAAAGGGTTAGCAATGGACTAAGGGAGGTGAATTTACATTTTTGGAGAGATTTTCCACTGTTAACTCCCCAAATTGTAGTTATGTGTGCACAGCACAATATCTCCAAAAGTTCTGAGTGAATTTTCGTCAAATTTTCTGAAACATTGGGCAATAGACTAAGCAAGATGCATTTATATTCTCAGATGGATCCAGGCATTTTAAAAGATTACTTCCCCTGCATGGTAGCTATATGTATACAAGGCAATATCTCCTGAATCCTGTGAAATTTTGTGGAAGTTTGGGCAATGTTATAAGGAAGAATTCTTAACATTTTGGGATGGATCCAGCAATTATTCACAGTTACCTCCTCTACGTCATAGCTATGCATATTCAACATGCAATATCTCAAAAATTTTCTCAATTTTTATTTAGCAATACAGTTGTAGAACTGTGGCATTGATTACTAGAATACGGAGGGCTTTCACCAAAAAATGCTATTTCACAGTCCTCAAATAAGAAGTTGGCAGCCATGGTGCAATCAAACTTGCAGTTCCTTCCGGTAACATACTCATCTTCTCATTGTTTATACTTATTCCAATTTTGACGCCGCCTCTCTTCCTACAGTTTTTAGATATCAACGCCATTCCAGTGTTTACATGCAGCTTTGTAGAAAAAATTAACTTTTCAAGATTATAGGGTGGGGGGTTCTATTAACAGTGTAACTATAATGCTAAACTGAACTTTCACTTTGGTCCATATGATAACTCTGAAATTTATTGATTAATTTCAATTGAATTTTATGGAAGGGTGGACAATGGGCGAAGGAGGAAGCATTTAAATTTGGGGACAAAATGTTTCACAGTTGCCTTCCCTGAATTGGAGCTATTTGTACACAGCACAATGTCTCCAGAAGTTCTCAATAAATTTCAGTGAAATTTCCCTGGAGGGTGGGCAATTGGCTAAGGAGGAAGTGCTTACATTTTGGGTTGGTTTCAGTTACCTCTCCTGCATCATAGTTGTATGTACACAGCATGATATCTCCAGTGGTTTTGGGGGGAATTCTGTCTAAGTTGTAACTACAATGCTAAACCAAATACTTTCAGTCCACATGATATCTCCAAAATTTCTGAATGTATTTCAATGTAATTTTGTGGAAGGGTTGGCAATGAGCTAAGAAAAAAGTGTTTACATTCTGGGGTGAATCCAAGGATTTTCCATGCTTACCTCCTCTGCATCGTAGCTATTTCTCCACAGCACAATATCTCCAAAAATTCTGATTCGGCATAAAAAAATGGAAAAAAATGTTAATTGATTCAGCATCATTCAAAAATGTAACTTTAAAAGGCTTTGAAGCTATAAATGTAACTTTATTGAAAGATCATTTAATCTGTTGATAATTTTTTTCATTTTCATTCTATCATTCACTTTCATCTTAATATAGTTGTGTAAAAATGAAAAAATTGTCTATCATAATGTACAGATTTCAAATACTAATTATAGCAATAGGGTCAAATTTTTGATTTTGGTGATGACAACAGTTTCTGTGATGAATGAAAATACCATTAAAAGTTCCAGAAAGTAATTTTTGATAGTTATTTTTTTCTCAGAATTATCCTGGTAATTTTTCTGCAGTCTGTCCATAACTGGCTTCGTTCAATGAAATTCTACGACAGGATTGGCAATAAGCTACCTGAGATTCCTGTCCACAACCGCAAAATATCTTCAAGTGTTATTTGTCTTTCACATGATATCTCCCAAATTTCTGAATGGATTTCAATGAAATTTTGTGAAAGAGTTGCTGAATAGCCATGAAAAAAGTGATTAAATTTCAAAACAAGTCCATGCACTATTACCTCCTCCACGTGCATAGGTGTTTCAATTTAAAATGAGGGTCAATGACATTTGATTGTAATGAGGCGTATTGTTATTTTGTAAATTTGACTCGGCATGAAATGATGTTGACTTCTGAGGTCATTTAAGGTTACCTGATGTAGTTTTTAGTCATCCCAAAATAATTTTCCTAGTTTTGGGTCACATTTTTGCACTGATGAAACTGAAATTGGGCATAGTGGTACATATTTCCATGGCGAAAGTTATATGCAATCTGATGTTCACCTCTGTGGTCATTTCAGGTCACCAGAGGTTATTTTTAGCCAATTTTAATAGTTGTTAGCCGTAATTTTGCATCTATAAAACTGGAATTTGGCATAGATATAGATTCTTTCTCAACCAAGGTATTTAGAAATGTGATTCCAGGTCATCATCATCATCATCAGACTTTCAACGTCTGTCATTGGACATAGACCTCCCACAGGATTCGTCACACTTCTCTATCATGGGTGTCACGGAGCCAGTACTTTCTGAATTTGTCTAGCTCATCTCTCCGATTAATATTCTGCCGGCTTCAGTTCTGCATGTGATCTAGGGGAATCCATGTCGTGAATCACGATGTCTATTGGTTGTCCGCCATTCGTGCAACATGGCCAGCCCACTGCCATTTGGGATTTTTAATGGATTCTATGATGTCCCTTACTCTTGTCTTTTCCCAGATGTACTGTGCTGTCTTGTGGTCTCTCCATGTGAGGCCCAGCATAATTCTTTCATGTGCACGTTGCATAGTTCTCAATTTGTGGATCTGTCTCTTGGTTAGGTTCCATGTTTCCGCTCCATCAGTGACTATTGGGAGGATGCATTGGTTATACACCCTTCTTTTTAGGATTAATGGGATCTTCTTATTTTTGAAGGTTGAGCTTGCTCTACTGAAGACTTGCCATCCTAGTGTGATTCTTCACTTGACTTCTTCTTTTGAGAGTCTCATGGAGATTCGTTGTCCCAGGTAGATGTACTGATCTACTTTCTCCAGTTTTATGTCTTCAATTTTGATCTCAGTGTTTTTATCTCCAATGTGGTTGTTGCATATGATTTTCGTCTTGCTGAAGTTCATGTGTAGGCCGACTTTCTTGCTCTCTTCATTTAGTTCATCTATCATTAGTTGGAGGTCGTGCTTGTCGTCTGCAAATCTGAGGTTGCTCAGATACTCTCCCAGTCTAGTCTTCTGAAGATCATCTCAAGATAGGCTGTGAAGAGTTTGATTGAGCTGGTATCACCTTGTCTCACTCCTTTCTCTGGTCATTTCTAGCGAATCATCTAAGTTGTTGGCCACAATATGCAGAAATTTTTCATAGGAGTACACCTTTACATGGCAAAAGTTATAGGCAATAGGTTGATGCTGGATGTCATTAGAGGTCACTTGAAGAAATAGTAATAAGGCACAAGGACCATCTCTTAAGACTGCCGATCTTTACCTGGGTTCTTCATGCTATTCCCATCAGCAATTCAATATTGGTTGTTCTAGGGTTGGATCCTGGCACCCAATGGGATAAGCACTCATGTAGTGTATCCATAAAGTAAGCAAAAACCCTATTTGTTTTGTTTTTTGTGCATCAGAATATTTCTTCTGTGACATCTACTTTTTCATGTGAACTTTCCCTGCTGGTTGTGTTGTCTAAGAAGAAAGACATCAAAGAACAGAGTTTTCTTACTCAGTTATATTTCTTTTTTTTTCTTCTCGGCAATGCAAAGTATCCCTGTTAGTATATATATATATATATATATATATAAATCAATTTCCAAATAATCAAATAATCTTGCTGTTAAGAGCTTATTAGCAGCTTATTTATTGTTTACTGATTTATGCATGAAAACACTATACTGACAAATGAAAATGAAACAAAATAGTTGAATTTTGGTCCTTTTCATACACACAGATTATAAAAATTATAACTTTATCAGTGTATTGTAATCACTGTCAATTTTACCATAGGTAAATTGGAGAATTGTGTCTGTGACCTTGTTTGTTTCTTTTATTTCTGCTCACAGTTCAATTTTCATGGCAGGTATAACATCTATATACTCTCAAACATTTTACATATATGTGTAGCAATTTGTTTCTATTGTTTGACACATTTTCTTTTAGCTGACTGATTCAAAATTAGTTATCTGTATCAATTATTTTTGATTTAAGAAATTATCGGGTAATTTTACAAGACCTAATTGTAAAATAATTCTAAAAACTGCTGAAGTTTCATTTTCTGATTTCACAATTCTAATCAATCAAACAGAAATTGAAATGTATTTTATCATTCTCAGAAAAATATTGAAAAACTTTCTTGAATTTTGCTTCAGTTTAGATACTAAGAAACCCACCCTCTGTCCTGATTGATTCACCATAAGCAGCTTTTTTGTTTAAAATTTTTTCTTTTAAACAAAGGTTTTATTTATTCTTTGCAGAATGCATAGATATTTATTCCCCTCCTTGTACAGAAAAATCCTGTATGAATTTATTTTTTGGTTACTGTTTCTAGTAATGTAAAATTTATCATGGGGAAGGGAGGGAAAATTCAAAGCAAATCCCAAGGAAGCAATCATGATTATCAATAGTACACAAGATTTTAATCAGAAACTGGAAAGAGGGAACCACTATAATCTGTGTCGAAATTTTAATTCTGCTGTATTATATACTTAATTTCAACAATGATGGAATCCTGGTCACCATAATTTCAACTCTTTCCCTGTGATTTTATGTGAGTGTCATAAATGTTCGTTGCTCTGTATATCAAGCACAAACTATCAAAAGGGTTCTTCATTCGAGGGGCAAGTTTCTCTAACACTTGATGTGTGGAGGTTTCAGGAATTACTTTTTGTTTCTGCTGATGCTTGTTGCGATTAGGCTTATATTTGAAGTGTGTTCCTTTAGTTAAAAGTGTAACCTAAATCTCTCTCTCTGTCTCTCTAGTATTGTCTCCTATGTATTTTGCAATAGATCCCACCTACTACCATAACAATGTTGACTTGTCTTAAATTTGACTTGATGTGCATATAATCTGCATGCAGGCATCTCAGTGAGGAAAACACTTTGTATTGATGTCGCCTGGATGCAACTTCTTCAAAGGAGGCTGACACAACTGATTTTTTTTCAGACTACAAGCGGAAAGTTTATCCTGCAGGAACAGTCCTGTCCATCTGTAATGATCGGATACACTATGGGAACAATAGGAAAAAACCAATGCAGCATCGTGGTTTGACTGGGAAACACATAAACTACTATGGAGAAAAAGCTAGGTTAAGCCAGAGTCTGCCAGCTGTCTTTGCTACTGCTCTGTGTACAGAGGAGGAGGAGGGGCATGCATGCAGTGGTAAGCAGTCCCTGTTTGCTGGCACCATGTCTCATGTAGTTTCCTACCCCAACCCTATATCTGGAGCACTAGTCTTATGTCCACTCTTATTGCCCCATTTTGTGCCCTTGTATTTTCCCCACCTGGGAGAGCACCAACTACTTTGTTAGGGGAAATTGCTTTTCCTCCTTTCATTAATGTTACCTGTATGATGGCCAAACTTCATGCATTTTCATCTTTTCTTTTTCTTCTTTTACCTTCAAAAACAAGAGTTTATCAGTAGTTCTCAGATGAGAAATGTTCCTGACTTTTCCCCAGAGAGACAGGTTTTAAATCAATAGTCATATTCACATGCCTGTGTTTATCACAAAATCATCATTACTTGAAAGAGTTTTCTTCAAATTTTCATGGATATGCACTTGTGCTATTATCCACCTTCAAATCAGAAGTTTTACAGTTACATTTTATATCTTTTGTAATACAATGGAAAGTATCCAGTAGGCATACTTTTGGGGTTTTATTGTATACTGGTCAACAGCATATATATTATAGTATATATATATATATATATATATATATATATATAAATAAGTGAATTGAATTACTTAGAATTTGAGTGAGTTGAACGTTAATTCTGATTTAAGAAATTATTTTTATGTATTGCACCTCCCGTCAAGTAACCAGGAGAACCTTTTTTAATTTTCTGCTGCCCTTTGAAAGTTGATTGTTTTTATTTCTTGAAATTTACAAAAATTAGAATCGGAATTACTGAATTTTTTAAAAGAATAACCATCAAAATGTTTCCTTGAGATATGTGGAGATATCACAAGTGTTGTTTTTTTTTAAATTTTGATAATTTGTATTATTAAAAATATAAAATTTGTTAAACCATGATGGCAATAGTGCATATGTCTTGATATTCAAAAATCTTAGAATAATCACAAAATTCAGTAATGTATATATTATCATGTCAGGGTAATTTTGTCGATTTCATGTAAGATAAATATTTCAACACGTTAGATGAGAAACTCATTGAAAAATTTGAGAACTGCTGATTAAATCTAAGCCTGTGAATTCAGGGATGGGTGTTTTATCCTGCTCTTCTTTCCTCCAAGCAAAGCTAAATTTCAAAAAGGTTGTTCCACTTAGATCAATCAGAGAGCAAATCAAGATGAAATTGTGTGATGTTTGGTCTATCTTCTGGAACTCTCTTCCTCTTGAGTTACCTGTCCCTTTACATATGGCTGTATCTCAATGTATTCCTGCTGGCTTTTTTGTGCAAGAGGTCTTTTTTGTTGTTTGAATTTTTATATATCTATTATTATGTATCATTTTTACTTTAATTTCTTTTTTAATTTCATGAAATGCTTAATTTGGCTCAGTTTCTCAATTCTTAAACAGTAGTTTTGTTTCAAGAATGGAACATATAAGGTTGTAACATTAGTTAATATTAGAATGAATTTATAAATTTCATCTTTCCATTTTAATTTTCCTATAGTATTTCAAACAATTTGCAACTGTTTTTTTAAAACCATTTAGATTGCTGAATGCTAAAATTTGTCATAAAAAATTGACTTTTTTCAAAACAATAAAAATGTTGAACCCTTTTCAATCCTCTTTTAAAACTATCTGGAGAGAATTTTAAATTTCAAAACTTAAAATATCTAAAAAGTGTTTCTATAAATTTTGTTTCATCGAGTTGGCAAAAGGGAAAATATGTTTAGTCCATTTACACAGTAGATGTAGTATATTTGTTCATACTATATTAATACTTGGTATCCAAAATAGAAAATTTCTTTCTGTCACAGAAATTTAACTCTTCTCATCTCTCTCTCATTTATATTGGAGACATCTGTTTTAGAATTTTTGAAATTGTCTTGTATTGACTATTAGAAACTGAGCCAACATATTTGAGCACATCTCTCTAACATCAACAATCCATGGCAACTGTTTCTTTAATGCTCTTCATCTTGCTTGACAATTACATTTTTACTAGGGCTGATGAGGTGGTTACTGTGCTCCTTATTATCTTTCACTGTGTATACATACCATTCTTTAATCCTTTATGATCTATTGAGATAGTATTGAATATCTGAGATCAATATTTCTTAGCTTTCTTTTGATGTTATTTTTATCTTCATGAATTTATTACTTGAGTCAGTCTGGTCATTTTGACTTGAATTTGCTTTGACAATTTTATATCCTTAAAATAACTTGCATTTAAATTCCTGATGAAATGCTGACTTTGTTAAAGGAATTCATTTAAGGAAAATCTCACTATATTTTGAAAAGGTGCCATCATGAAAAGCAAAAAAATGAAGATATTAAACTCAAAAGTGTGTAAACAGTCTAAACAATGTGCCATGCAGCTTTTTAAAATTATATCAAAATTTATGAGTAATATATCCATTTTGTAATTAGTAGATCCAGGACTGAGAAATTGACATCTCCCCATCTTATAAAATATTGTGCTGTATTAAAATTTAAAATATATCTTAAGGTATTACATTTGTTATCATATTGAAATCCTTGAAATTTTTATACAAAAATTATAAAGACCACATTACAATACCTACAAGAAAATGCTTGATTGATTTGTATTGTTGTAGCTAGTGAAAAGCAACATACAAAGAAAAATATCACCTGAAGTGTTTGTAAAAATTCTTCATGCTTGATCGAAGATGTAACAGAATGAAGATGAAGAGAAATTTAATTTGTAAAATCAGTGAAAATTAATGCAAATTTTCATTTCAAACACATTGATATGATTTTAAGATTCATAATGATACATCGCAATATTCCCCTAATTCTCTAAAGTTGAAGCTTAAAATCAAAGTAAAACATAAATTTATTTTAATTGTAAGCAATTAATTTTCAACTTGCCCAACTTCTCACATATTCAACATAGCCTACTACTTTTCCTGACTCTGATCCATTATCTATGAAGAAAAAATAAAGAATCAGCAGATTTTCAATCCAGTATGACCTCTTTTCCAAGATGGGGGTTCATTGTTTGGCTGTGTACATATAATTTGTTATAAATTCTGGTAGCAGCTGTTGCATCTAGATTGAAACCCAAATTGAAATATATTTCTGACTCTTTGAATATGCAATTTTTTTTCAAGATTTTTATCTTATTCAATGATATTATTAAGAATAATAGGATTTGAAACAAGAACTCAATGATCCAATAAATTGTAAAATAGTTCATCATTCTCACAGGAAACAAAATTGTATCTTTTGAAATATTTTTAGCACAAATGAGAAATCCAAATTTAATTTTTTTTTAATATTACATTATTATTGTCTATATTTTCGGCACATAGCTGAAATATTTTCATTACATATGAAATCATGTAAGTTAATAGATATAAGTTCATAAGGTTATACATAAGTTTATAAAAATGTTTTGTACATTTTCTATAAAAATAAAGTTTTCATTTGATAATTTGCAGAACATCGTATGTAAGTACTTGAATAAAGATTCAATATTATTATCAAGTCTGGATATCTATTTTTGATTATTCCTAAATTAGTGGTTCAGTTATTTGTCTTGAATCAACCTCCAGATCATCTCATCTCATATTTCTTTTATTTGATAATATGTTAGATATTTGATTGGCTTCATGTGATAAGTGCCCAGTGAGCCATTTTTAAAAAGTTGAGAAAATTGGATTCATAGTTTGACACACTTTTACTGGCATTGCTTTCATTATTCTTATAGCTACAATGTTTTGTTTGTGTTTTTTCATTTAGATGCTTGAACCCTCTGCATTCTGATTCTGATGCATATTACAATGAATATTTGATGAATACCACATATCATTCGAACATAATCACTGATTTTGTTTGAACTCTGGTGAAAATCTTATCATTGTTTGACCAAATTTCACCTGCAATTTTTTTGTTATTTTTATACTTAGGATGTTCATTTAAGTTTATTTTGAGGTTTTGATACTTGGTTTTGGATTTTCATATACATAACAATGTTCTTAGGAATACTTATAGCATGAATAAGCAGAACATGGAATCTTTGGTTTTGAAAAAAGCAGTGAAATATCTCACTTTATGCATTGTAACTTTAGAAGTATTCAAGATTTATTAATTTAATACGTATCAGAATCATAATGAAGAGTGTTCAAGCTTCAAAATTCTTTTCAAAAGCGTTGTAGCTCTAAAAATAACAAAAATATTGCAAGTGAAAGTTCATCAAATGTGGAATCTGATTTTCTCTTTTTAAAAATGGATTGTTGGACTCTCATCATGTGTGGCTACTCATTTATTAATTTCGTGTGTCACTAAAGATATTGAAAACTATAAATGGAAACACTTGTCTAATGTATTCTGACTGTAGCTGTATCATAGCACTATGATGTTGGGGATCATTCATTTCTAAAAATGTACAGTTTCATGAAAAAAAATAATCACATAAGATTCTATCATAATAGGCATATATCTCCTGTTGCCTTATATAGTTTGAATCTGCGGTGAATATCTGAATAGTCAGTGTCTATATTTATGGTTTTAAATACTTTCTGCTGCTTTAACTTTGCTGAATTTGATTGTCATGAAAAAGTCAGTTATTAAAAGCATTATTTAATATAATTTATATTTTTATTGAAATAGCATATGAAAAGTAATTTTACAATCATATATGAAGTATAGTCTTTCTTGTGGATATTCATACCATCTTATGAATATTATTATTTACCAAAAGACTATTTCAAATCCAAAGCTTTTAGAGTCACCTGTTCATCAGTTGCCAAAATTATAAGCTGCTAAAAGCATAAAAACAAAATGTTTTATGATAATTCCTATTATTTTATTGGTAATTTTATTTGAATGATGATAATATTTTTTTTGTTTATCTGATGCTATCAAAAATATCCTCATTTTAGACAGTTCAATACAAGAATGGCGTAAATTGCTCTTTGACATCATTTTACTCTTGTTTTGTTTGACAAACGAATATAAGCATAAACTTTTTGTCTTGCCAGTGAATACTTGAAGAGATATTATTTTTAATTGAAAAAACCTGAAGTAATTGGCTAAAATCATTCATGACTTGGGTAAATTTTCCCCATCAGTACCACAATGTTTGAGTTATTCCTCTTCCAGCTAGAGGTGAATCTGTTCAATATCTTGAAGACAAGGAGACACCGACTACTCAGCCAGCATAAATTTCATTAATTTCTGAAGACACATTTTTTTCAACCCTGACAATGTTGGCTGTCCAATTAAGGGGCAGGACATTCTCTCACTTAATTTCTCCATTTAGTCCTTACTTAATGTTCAGATTCAGATTATTTACAAAGGCAGACATGCGTTATTGCACTGTAATAGTTTCTATTTAATTCATGCTAGCATAGTTAAATGACTTATAGATGTATTGAAGCTAACTCTGTAGAAACCAGTATGACATTTGATAACATTGAGAGAAACATTTATACACAAAATGTTAGTCACACCAAAGCATAAATGAACAAATTCCTCAGAACAAACTATACATTGTTATGAAAAATCTGTTGTGTAAACCATTAGTTTAACTTTCTGGTTATGTATTCTAACCTTTTTAATTCTAGTTAAATTAACACAAGCATTTTAAAACTGCATATAAAGAGGTTTAAAAAAGTAAATATCTACATTGTTGGTTGTTTTACATCCTTTACTTCTCATGGGTTTGTATTTGAACAATGAAATTCGTTTGTTTATACGTTCATATAGGTAGGTAGATAAGTGATGTGTAAAATATATTATGTTTGTAATGTCTCAGTTGAGATACTCCTCAAAAATAAAACTGCCCTTTACACAATGAAATTGCAACTTGTTATATATATATGTATATAATGATAATAAATTGCATCACATTGTATTATTACATGATGAATGTATCATTTGGCCTAGATGTAAAATGATACATTTACCATATAATAACAGAAGATCATTTCAAATACTCTTTCAATATAATATAATGCAATTCATAATCATTCTGTTAGATTATACATCAATTTCTCAAAAACATGAATATCACGTTGAAACAAATAGAACTGATATAGACCATGGATAAACAAAATGCTATTTGAAGTGGCTACCCTATTGGTCACAGTTTCAATTCCCATTTTCTTTAATAGTTCATTTCATTTTTCATTATTGAGGCCAATTGATACATTCACTGTGAAGTTACAGGAGATCATTTCAAATACAGTTTTGATATAATGTAACACAATTGGTAATTGTCAGATCATATATCTTTTAATCTTATCATATATTTCTTGATAATACATACATATATATATATATATAAATAGACATTTATGCAGAAATTTTATTTCACTCAGCACAGATGTTACTCAGTAGTAAATCATATATATATATATATATATATATATATATATATATATATATATATATATATGAAAATGACATTTGGAAGGTGATGAGAAAAACTCAAGAGATGGATATTATCTCAAAAATCTTTATTGTTCCGTATGCATTTCAATAGGGAACAGCCATCTTCTCAATAAAAACTTTCGGTGGTTCACAGAAAAAATTTGCTGTTGACTTATCTGAAGCTAAAGAAAAGAATGTAAATATTTCTGTTGTTTGGTTTAGCAGGAGTGGGAGGGGATCTGTCTGTATCTGTGTAAATGAGGGTAACATTGGGTTTGAAATAAGATGGTTTTGTAAGAGTTGGGGTGGGGAATGTATGTTTCCTGTCTCCGTGGTTGCTTGGCTTATCCTAAAAAGACAGGTAGTAAGGGGCTAAAATGGTCATTTCTCAGGGAAAGTGCGTTTTGTTATTTTTATATAGGATGGATAGGTGGTGTCTAGCATTTAATGGATAGGTGTTGGTATATATGGGGTGGGTTGGAAGTTGGTGTGTTGTTTTTATTAAATTTTTTTGGTTGATAGTGGCTGAGACTTTTGCTTTTCTTAAAAAGGTGGTATCATCACCAACCGGATCACTAAAACGCTAGATGAAAACTAACCATGAGAACAGGCTGAACTTCAAAGAAGCTACTCAACTATGGATCATCTCCATTCAATAAATAAGCTGAAAGAGAAAGCTGCAGAATAGAAAATAGAAATGCTACACGCTGTAGCATTTATAGACTTCAAAAAGGCGTTTGATTCTGTGGAAATTCCCATGGTCATGAAGGCCATCTCTCTACAAGGTGTAGACCCTGTATACATCAGAGTACTGCAACATATATACAATAATAGCAACTCCTTTATTAGGCTACTTAAAGACACTGAACCCTACCAGCTCCTGGACTGGGAGAGTAGAGGAATCAAAATAGACAGTGAATATCTAAGCAACTTCAGATTTGCAGATGACATTGCCCTTTTCGCAGAGAAGTTAAATAACCTCCAATTAATGCTAAATGAATTAAACGAAGAAAGCAGAAAAGTCAACCTACTCATGAACTTCAGTAAAATGAAAATTATGTGCAACAATCACATTGAGAATAAGAACATAATTGTCAAAATCAAAAATGCAAAACTGGGGAAAGTAGACCACTATATCTACTTAGAACAATGAATCTTTATGAAACCCACAAAAGAAGAAATCAAGCAAAGAATCACCCTAGGATGGCAAGTCTTCAGTAGAGCAAGCTCAACCTTCAAAAATAAGAAGATCCCATTGATCCTGAAAAGAAGAGTATACAACCAATGCATCCTCCCGATAGTCACTTATGGAGCTGAAACATGAAACCTAACCAAGAGACAGACTTGCAAACTGAGAAGCATGCAACACGTGCCTGATTCATGCTCAACCTCACATGGAGAGATCACAAGACAGCGCAGTACATCAGGAAGAAAACAGGAGCCAGAGACCTCATAGAATCTATTAGAAAACTTGAATGGAAATAGACAGGTCATGTTGCAAGAATGGCAGACAACCGATGGACATCACGACTCACAACATAGATCCCCAGAGATCACATGTGAAACCGAGGCTGGTAGAATACAAGATGAAGAGATGAACTGGACAAATTCAGAAAATACTGGCTCCACGATGCCCGTGATAGAAAAATCTGGCAGATCCTGAGGAAGGTCTATGTCCAACAATGGGCGATAAAAGACTGATGATGATGATGATGATGATGATATATACTGTTTTTCAAATTGACTGTTGGTTATTAGCCAATACCTTACATGTTGGTGTTGTAATATATTGTATCTGTGTGATTCTGTTTTAAAATCAAAGTATTTAGAGGATTTGCATTCTAAAAGTGAATATACCTTTGTATTATTGTATTGCATTGGGATAGATGCAATCCTTATATCCTAAATACACCCAAAGGATAAAAAAGTTTTTCTATTCACCTTCTAATTGTCCTTTTCATCTACATTCTGTCAGATCACTTGACATCCAAAATGCAAGCATAATATATATATATATATATATATATATATATATATATATATATATAAAATATAGATCAGGATTATGATACGATATGATATAATTCAATATCTGATGTGTGATGAGTTTATTTCTTTAAGTGATTGATACATTCAACATTAAGGTGATTTTGTGTAGAGCTTGAAATATAATGGAGTAAGGATTCGCTACACAAACGGTTTTACATTTCTGCCCTGTTTAGGCTTCTTTAAGCGAATTTTAATTCAAAGGGTGTTTTCAATTAAAGACTCCCTTTCAAGTAAATCTTAGTTCAAAGGAAGTTTTTGATCAAAAACACCCGTATATTATCATTTACTAACAAAAATATGAAAAAAGTACATCATAGTCCACATCTTGAAGACTGATTGATAGCAAAATCAAATTCAGATGTTCTGTGAAATGGAATTATTAAAATTGACACACATATGACAAAATATTGAAACCCCATGCCACCTATGCCTAAATGAAAAATTCAAGATCCTCATTTTTACCTATAGTACAAAAAACATAGAACAGAATTATTAAACTGAAAAATGAAATTGCGTTAAAATGCTGGCACTGCTCAAAATTTCTTCTAACATAACTCAATGCCCCACATATAGATATGCTAAAAATATCAAACATATTTTGTTCACATAGCCACCTTAAAGAACAATCCAATCAATGTGATTATCTTACACATGAGGAAACAGACCAAACCCAGTATGATCATATAACCCAAAACAATATATAATAGGGTAAACTAACATTGAGAAATGGATTCACATGAGAATTAAACACTCTCAGAGAGGAAACATACCATAGAGAGACATACTGCTGAGAGGCAAACCATATACTGAAAACTAAAACACCCAAACCATATAGTTTGTAATTTATGACCTCCAATAGACATACATTCCCATCAAATAAAACAAAAACATCTAAAATGAAAGATGCACCCCTAAAAAATGTCCCAAATAGGAGTCTAAACTAAATTGAATCATTCACCTGAAGAAGCCCTAACTGGACAGAAACATAAATATGTTTTTGTAGCAAATACTTACTCAATTGTGTATGTATGTATGTATGTATATATATATATATATATATATAGAGAGAGAGAGAGAGAGAGAGAGATATAATTGTGTCATCCACAGACAGCTGTTTTGTTGTGTAATACAACAAAACAGCTGTCTGTGGATGACACAATTATATTATATACTCATCTGTGTGGCTATAGACTATCCAACATCCCTTCCAGTACCACAAAGTAGGATCAAAACCTTCGCTTCGGACCCAAAGACAGACATTCTATCCCTGCCCTACACAGGACTAGACGGTCAGTAGGACCAAATCAAGCAATATATACATATATATATAAGGCTATATATATTATAGATATGCATGCATATACATTAGGCTATACATATACATTATATATATATATATATATATATATGTTTATATATGCTTCATATACATGATATGTGTATATATGATGCATAGTACATATATTGTTCAAATCAGGTTCGCAATATAACATGATATGATATAAAGCATTGTCTGATATGTGATGGATTCATTCTATAGAGTGCTTGATACATTCTATTTTGAGGTAAAAGTGTTTAGTCAGTTTGGAGTATAGCTGGGAATCGGTAGAGGATAGATTTGCTACACAAACACGTTAATGTTTCTGCATTGTTTGATCCTCTTCAGGCTAATAATTATGTATGTTTTAGATTCGTGTTTGTGGAATTCGGGAAATTTTTGTGGGAGTTGCTGTGGTGCGAGAATTTTGTTGTATTGTTATTTTGTCAGTTAAGTTTGCAGTGTGTGTATTTTGCTGATGGTTATAAGTTACATGCCAAGGAGTATGGTCTGGGTGTTGGAGTTATCTATAAGTGGATACTGAGCTTTATATTATGAAGGAATGTCTTGATTCTAACCTTAGATTTATCGCCCATGTTAGGGTCCTTTATGACCATGGTGGGTTGTATTGTTCTTAATTAGCTTAGACAGGGGGAAGTAGTCAATGTTGATTTGGTGGTTCTCTGAAATGACTGTGTGGGTAAACTGTCTTTATTACTTTTAGTGTACTTATGTATGGATTATTGGGTTATATTTGTTAATAAATTTTTGAGCGATGCCAGCATTCTGGTGCTATTCCATTTTTCCTGTTTAATAAATCTATTTTAGGTTTTTTTGTTTTTTTAGCAAAACTGAGTATTTCAAATTTCTCATTCAACATGAATTTTCTATATTTTGGCATATGTTTGTCTTGAAATGTTCCATTTTACAGTTGGTTTGTAATTCATTTTATTCATTTTCCAGAAATATGTAAATAATGATGTATTATTTTTGTATTTTTCTTTTGTAAAGGATTGTGTGAGGTTGGCTAATCTAAGTTTAAATGACGTTTTAGATATTCCGTTATAATATTTCACTTCTAGGGGTTTTTGATGGGGGATTGATATTTCTGCTTGGTATACTACAGAACATTAGTTCTGCCGAGGGCAATTATTCTTGTTGGTACATTTGTAGTCTTATTTCTTTGTTTATGTTTTCCTTATTTGAATTCTTCCTAATGACTTTATTGTTATGTTTTATAATAAGTGCATTGAAATTTTTGGTACAACTACTAAAGCTGATATTCAGTTTCTTTTTTTCAAAACATTTTGCTTAGTCAGTGGTTTGAGCAGGAAGTTTTTTTATATTAATTGAATGAATATTTTATCTAAGTTAGTTCTTACTTGTAGTTTAAATGGTGGTGTATACCGGTTGATTTTTCTATTTCTGTTTTTTTATGCTGTTGTAGGCTTTTTATAATATATTTCTGCTGATTTTTCCTATCAGTGTTTTTGTTGGGTTGATGAGTCTTGCTATGGGTTTTTGGTGAAATCAGGCTTGTGGTCTTTCATAAGTATATAAGCATCTTTATTTTGTTGTTTACCAACTCTGTTTAGCTTGTCTGTTAAGCTTTTCCTTCATTGTTTATGGTTGTTTCAAGATTGTTTGTTTGAGTATTTATTTTTTTATTTTTTTGCATTCTGTTATTGGTAAAGAGTTTGTTGTATGCTTGGAAATTCATTCCACATATATTGTTGCTTTTGTTCCCTTTTACGAATATGTTGTTATATCCATTATATTATATATAGGGAAATTGGTAACTGAAGTGACTTGAGAAAAATCTTTTCAAAAAGTTTTTTAATGTTTAGTGTTTAAAGCTGTAAAACTTTCTAGACTATATATAATGATATGATATAAATGTATATAATGTATTAGTATATATATATATATATATATATATATATATATATATATATATATATACGTGTATGTTTGTTTATAATCCATATATATGCAATAATACATATATGAATATAGACAATATATATGTGTAAAATGTGTATAATATATATATATATGTGTGTGTGTGTATATGTATGTATATATATATTTATATTATGTATATATAATATATTGATATGTATATATATATATATCATGTATATGCATACATATAAAGTGTATATTTATTCATATAACCTGCCACCGATAGGTAGCCACTGCAAGATAGCAATGCACTTACCATTGTGCTGAACACCCTGCTTATAAGACTGAATAACTGCTTTTTACCCAAATTCCCATCTTGTTTATTCTCATTTTTTTCACCTCTTTCAACGACACAGTATGTATTTAAGAAATGGACATTTTGGTCTGACAAAATGAATTATAAATCGCGTTCTATTATATAGAAACTTATTTGAAATGATCATTAATCGTTTAATATATCATTTGATTGAGTCAACGTATTTAGAATAAACAATTGGAGAAAATGAGGTTGCTACTGGGATCAAACCAGCAACCGATCAGGTAGCCACTTCAAAGTAGTGATGCTATTACCATTGTACCAAAGAGACTACCAATAATGTAAAGGCCAAATAACTACTTTCAACCCAAATTCATCTCGTTTATACTTGGTATTATATATATATATATATATATATATATATATATATATATATATATATATAATCACACAGTACAAACCTGGGGTGCAATATAATATAGTATAATATAATCCAATATCCAATGTATGATTGGGTTATTTCATAGAGTATGTAATACTTTCAACTTGAAATATCAAATTGGTTTAGAGTAGAGCTTGGAATATAGAGGAATGAGGATTCACTACTCAAGCACATTCATGTTTCTGCCTTGTGTGGGCTTTTTCAAGCGAATGATTTGGTATGATTTAGATTCCTGTCTGAGAATTACTGTCAATATATTATTGGAAATTAAGTGATAACAATTTTAATTGCAATTGTACAAACAAAAAACAGATGCCCTTTGCAAAACAAATATCTCAAATCAAATATTGTGTACCAAGCCAAAATTACAATCCAAGAGAAACCCATAGAAGTGAAATATTATGTAGGAATATTGAGATAACCCATTAAACTGGTGTAAGCTAAGCCTATTTTGTTATTTATAAACAAAAAATATAAAAATACTTTTGCCAGTAGAACAAAAACAGAATTATTAAACAAAAAATGCTGGCATTGCTCAAAATTTCCATATATCTCATTCACATAGCCATCTTAAAGAACGGCCAAATCACCATAATTATCTTAAGACGTATGGAAAACAGACCAAAACCAAAATAATCAAATTAACAACTCAGGTCATTTAAAATGAAACTCTAACATTAAGAAACAGATTTGAGTGACAATGAAATACTCTCAGAGAGAAAACATACCACAAAATGGTTGATAGATCAGCCACATACTGATGACAAAAATGCCTCCTAATTTATATGTATTAACTACAAACAAGCATAGCATCCCCATTAGATAAAACAAAAACCATGACAAGCAATGACCAACCACTAATCAAAAACATACATATACAGAATAAAAGGAAGATCCTTCCACCTAGAAAAATTGTCACCCGCCCAAAATCAATGTCTTAAATAGGAATCTAAAATAAACTTGATGATTTGCCTTGGAAAGCCTAAAGGCAGAAATATAAACGTATTTGTGTAACGATTCCTTACTTCATTAGATTTTAACCTTTTCTCTAAATCAACTTAATGTTGAATGTATTGAGCACTTCATGAAATAAACCCATCATACATCTGATATTGTTTTATATTATATTTCATTCCTGATTGTGTAATACATGTAATGTATATGTATATATACACATATGTAGTATATGCTATACATATATATATATATAGATATAGATATTTTTCATAAACCAACACCTATCCATTAATTGCGAGACACTCCCTCTCCATCTTGAATTGAAATAGCAAAATCCACCTTTCCCTGGGAATTGACCATTCTAGCCCATCATTGCCTTTCTTATCTAAGACATGATAAACACCCCTGACTTCACCACCTGCAGACCTATCTCTTTTCAATCCATGTCACCCTCAATTTCAAAGATACGAACACCTCCCCTCCCACTCCTACTAAACAATCAAACACAAAAATATTCACATTCTCCTGTTTAGCATCAAAATGTAATACTTTTTTCTGTAAATCACGGCAAGAATTTTTCTCTGAAAAAGATAGCTGGCCCCCATCATAATGCATCAAACTTCACCCATGGAATAATGATGAAAATTTTTTAGAAGTAACGCCTGTCTCTTGAATTTTTCTCTTCATCTTCCAATCGTCATTTTCATCTACATTTTGTCGGATCACTTCTCATCCACTATGCAAACACACACACACACACACACACACACACACACATATATATATATATATATATATATATATATATATATATATATATATATATATATATAGTACAAATCAGGTTAGCAATATAGCATGATATAATATAATATGAAGCAATGTCTGATATGTGATGAATTTTATTTTGTAGGATGCTCGATACATTCAACTTTGAACTCCAAGAGTTGAGTTGATTTAAAGTAGAGCTGGAAATTTAGTTAAAAGTAGATTTGCTACACAAACATCTTTATGTTTCTGCTCTCTTTGGGCCTCTTCAGGCGAATGATAATATGTTTTAGATTCATGTTAGGGTAATTAGGTGAGAATCTTGTAGAAGTTTTTATTTTCGTTCCAAAAAAACTGAAACGAACTTCACTTACTACAAAAAAGTTAAATCCAATCACAAGAAACAACAGAACAAACAGATAGAAAAATCATCTGGTATACACCACCATTCAACCTACAAGGAAAAACTAACTTAGGTAAAATATTCATACAATTTATAGAAAAATGCTCCCCACCCAACCATCCACTAAGTAAAATATCTAACAAAAAACAAATTGAAAATAAGTGTTGTACTGAAAATTTTAATAAAATAATTGCAAAACATAACAATAAAATTATCAGAAATAACACTAATAAAGAAAACGTAAACCCAAAGAAACAAGCCTGCAGTTGTACCAATAAAAATAGTTGCTCCCAGTAAAAAAATTGTCTCAGATCAAATATAGTATACCAAGCAGAAATATCAACCCAAGAAAAACCGCTAGAAGTGAAATATTATATCGGAATAACTAAAATGTCATTGACTTAGATTAGCTAACCATACATCATCCTTTACGAATGAAAAATATAAAAACAACGCATCCTTATCAACATACTATTGGAAAATGTTCAAAATTAATTACAAACCAACTGTAAAATGGAAGATTTTATGACAAACCAATCTGTGCCAAAATATAAAAATCCTTGTAATCTCTACCAAAACAAGAAATTTGAAATACTCAATTTTGCTTGAAAAACAACAAAAAAAATTAAAGTAGATTTATTAAAAATGAAAAATGAAATAGGACCAAAATGCCAGCATTGCTCAAATTCTTATTAATAAATATAACTCAACAATCTATAGATTAGTAAACTAAAGGTAATATAGACATTTTACCCACATACCTATCATCATGAAGAAACATCTAATCAACATTATTCACTCCCTCAAAAGTCCAAGTAAATAAAGAACAATACAATGTACTCATAAAGGACACTAACATGGGCAATAAATTAAATGCAAAAATCAAGTTTAAGATCAAAACATCCCTTAGAACACAATTCAGCATCCACCTATAGATAACTCCAACACCTAGTTCAAACCTGTTGACGTGTAACTTAACTGTAACCAGCAAAACATATACACTACAAAAAGAACAAAAAGCAACAATAATAAAACAAAAATAAAAACTCCTCCCACCAAGACTCTCAGCCAATTACCCAAACAGGAATCAAAAACACAGATAATCATTCACCTGAAGAGGCCCAAAGAGGGCAGAAACATTAACTATGTAGCTAATCTACTCTTGACTACATTTATGCAAATATATATCATCATCATCAGTATTTTAACGTCCATCATTGGACATAGACATATATATATATATATATATATATATATATATATATATATATATATATATATATTATATATAATATGACTATATATATATATATGTATGTGTGTGTTCCTCATATATATCATATGTTTAATTAATTGAGTATGTACTTTATATAACTATATATTATAAATATATATATATTTTTATCATATGAGTATGTATATGTATGTTACATATGTATATATAATCTATCATATCTATATATAGATATTATATATGTATATGCACATATACAAATAAATATTATATACATATAATATATATATATCATGTATACTACATATACAGAATATGTATATGATATATATATACATAAACATTATATATATCATATATAATAGTTAATAATAGTGTCATCCACACAGTGCTGTTTCTTTGCATTATATATTATAAATATATATATCATACATATATTTAAAATAGTATATTCATATATTTGATATGTACTTCAATATATTTGTATATCAAATCATACATATATATATATGTACATATATGTATATATATATATATATATGCCATATTCATATATTATATCATATATTTATATATATATATATATATATATATATATATTTATGATATCGGTAGATAGTGATACAGGAAAATCGTATTTCAAATATATCTCTTTGTTATTCAAAGTGAACTTCACATAGATATGATTCATTATTACCTTAAGCATCATATTGATTGGCATTTTAATTAAATTGTCTAAAAGTGGCGTTGTTTTGTTTTTTTTTGCTTCCAATGTGAAAGTAATTAAAAATCCATATTAGAGTGTTGTAAATCTATAAATTCCTATTAGCAGATCTTACTTGTCACAAAAATTCCTTACAAAATTTTTATTTTGATCGTTCTTATAAGTTTTCAATCCATTTGATAATTTATTTCTTGATAATGTCTGCTTGTGGCCTGTCTTTAATTCATTGATATTTCTTGAAAAGTATCTGATGCAATCCAAAAATAATACTACCCTGCTGGACCTCTTCAAATTCCATCAGTATTGACAACAAAGATAACATAATTGGTCTTACAAATATATATCTGCAATTTAAGCTTATAATTTTGTTTACATAATGAATGTATTTATAAATAATATATATATATATATATATATATATATATATATATATATGTATATATGTATATATGTATATATATATGTATATTAATTGTGATATCATACAAAGGCAAATGAAATTATTGAATCTACATCTATATGTATTATTATCATTATTATTAATTATTACTGCTAGTCTACTTTTACTATAATGATCTTTAAATGTCTAATTCGTATGGCTGGGATTATGAATGAAATACAGTTATAGTAAATGTTGTCCTTTTTTTCTCTCATTCAGATATAAGCATCTTCCATTCTTACCCTTGTTTATTGAATTGCAAGGTTGAGAGAGAAGAGAAAGGATGAAAAATATGAGAAGAACTAATAATAGTCATAAAGCACAATGGTAGTATTCACGAACAAGCAGAATAATGCTATGATGCTTGTAAATAATTATCTCAAAAGAACATCAATGAATTTTCATGAGAGAACTACATGATTGAAATCAACTTATATTTTAATCTAAGATAATAGGATTAACAACAAGTTTATTATCAAATTTCTTTGTTTAAAACATGATTTTAATCATCATTTTAACCTTTAGCATTCTGTAGGCAACTCTGTTTCCAGAGCAAAGAGTTTGTCCTGCCACTGCAGGCAACTCTGATTGCCAATCGATAGTGTACTTGAATGTCATGGTTATGTCTTCATGTAAATTTTGGGTTATACATGAACAGATAATGAACAGTTAGAAGCTTTCAAAGTTAGTAAGTACACATATTTTGGTACCCTTTAAGACGAATGCAGTGTGTCAAAGGTTGAGAAAGATTCTTTATATCTGATATCTAATCAACATACTTAAAAAGGCTGATGATGGACAAGCAATTGAGGGAGTGTCCTGTTTCTAAATTCCTTTTGAGCTGATCTGCTTCTGTGGACGTTTTTCATGATCTTTGAACTCTATTGATTGAAATATTCTACCACAAAATTTCATATCCATGCTTCCTTTTTTTTTCAGTTATTCCTGATTTCTATTTCTTATTATTTCAGTAGCAAATTGCTCTTGAGGCTTATCCCACATCATGATCAACATTTTTCATTCATTGTTTCATATTAAAAATTTAAAAATATCAATTTTTAGCTAAGGTTAATCCTGTTTGAATGAAAACGAAGCGTAAGAATTTGAAGTAATGATGAAGTGAAGTCACACAGTGGAACTTTGTAACAGATACAATTCATTGTAGTTGATGATCATTTTGGCTGTGTTCTTTCAAAACTACTTGATTAGACAGGACCTATACTGTAATATTTTTCAATATTATTATTTGCACTCTTTGAATTTCTTCATTGATTATTACCTGATGAAATCAATATAAAGTAAAACCATAATTTTGAACTATCAACTGATCTCTGACTAAATATAGTGGAAAAAGATTTTTTTCCTTATCAAAATAATCTCTTTTATTATTGGAAATAATAAAATTAGGTTATTTATAGGCCTTTTCATTAATATGTAGTTTGAATAAAGAATGCTCCTATTTTCAAATGAAAAATTACAAAATATGTAAAACAAAATGCAAATCAAAAGTATTTAATGGTATAAAGTATTTGATAATGAACTTTACAAACCAATCGGCAGGATAAGAGTTCCATATACATGTGTAGGTGTGGAATAAGAAGTGTCCATACACTAGCTATGGTGTCAATCATCCCTGCTCGGGGCTCCACATATCATATAACTACTTTTTCAACCCGGGGGAAAGATGGATTCATGCCTTTCCTAGGGGCATTAGTGAAAAGTTAACATAAACTGTTTCAGCCAGAGTTTGAACCCGGCTCAACAAACCCATTCTCCATGCTATTACCACTTGACCTCCTGGTATCTCCTCATTATATACCAATAAATATATTTGATAAGTATATGATGTGATTGCATCAAAATTTGATGTCATCAAAGAATAAATATGATCAGAATAAATTCTATTTATGACAAAATAATTGAATGTATTTGAATTTATCAAACTGATGCAAACGCATTATCACCTCTGATTTGACCCATATCACACTATGGAATATCTTTGATTTTTTTTAAGCAGCAGAACTTCAAATTAATATTTCAATTTCTAATTATTTATAACATTAAGTATATTTAAGACCCTAGTGCTTTAGATTTTTGGCCTTAACTTTATTTATATGGGTATGTTGAAAAGCTTGTGTAGTATGAAATTTCTTGCAATCTACCCTTTCAGATATCTTCATGTCTTGTAAAAATTGACTATTCAGTCTGAACTCTTATTATCTGTGAATTCGTAGATCGTAGATATTAGGTTGGTGCAAGAACAATTGTGTTTTTTGTTGATATAGATTTTAATACTCATTTTCGAATGAACAATTAACAATGTTGAGGGAATATGCCATTTCAAGGCATAAATTTTGCTTTATTTATCTAAACTGAACATTTTCTTTTCATTGTTTATTCTTGTTTATTTGAGGCTGTCAGATCAAAGACAGAAAAAAAAGCAAATTCAAGCAATTCAAAATGAGTCGAAAAGCAACGGAAACTGCTCATAATATCAAATATTTGGCCAGGGGAGTGTCAACAAATGTGCAGCTAAACATTGGTTGCAAAAATTTCAAAACGGAGGTGAGGGTCTTGAAAATGAGGAGTCATGGACATCCCATTGAGGGCCATTATTAAGGCAGACCCAAACAAAACAGCACAAGAGGTTGCAGAGGAACAAAATGACTTCTGCACCAAATTGAGAAAGCAAAAAAGCTTGACCAATGGGTGCTACACGAGCTGAACAAAAAAATTTGCTGTTACAAAGTCTGCTCTGCGCTTCTTGTGCACAAGAAAAACGATGTGAGGAAATATGAATTTTGTACAATAATCAGAGGCATTCTACGCTGTGGCTGGACAGAGGTAAAGAAGCAAAACATTTTCATCAAAAGAGAATTATGGTCACTGTTTGCTGGTTGGCAAATGGAATCATCCACTACTACTTCTTAAATCCTGGCGAAACCATCACAGCAAAGAAGTAAAATGGACTAAGAACTTCAACAGGTTCACTATTGACCAAACGAAAAGAACTAATTCTTCTCTGTGACCACACACGGTGATGACACACAACCAACTGTGCAGAAATTGAATGAACTAAGCTATGAAACTGTACTTTACCCAGTTTACTCACCAGACCTCTCTCCAACCAACTGCCACTTTTTTAAACATTTCAACCACTTTCTGCAAGGGAAGCAACTCAAAATGAGTATGTAGATTCTGATGGTTCTTATTTCTAATAACAAATTTTATTCTAAGCTGAGATATACTGCTTTAAAGTTGTTGAAAAAACGCAAGTAGTTTTGCACCAACCTAATAATATTTCTTTTTGTTTTTTTATGGTAGTTGCTTACTACTCCAGTTTATATGGCAAAAGCTCAGAAGTGAATGTTACGGTTTTGTTCATTAACTTCTACTCTAAAGTAAGGCTGACCTAGATTAGGTAGAATTTTACTTGTATTTTATCACTTCAGCAGTTGTTGGATTTTATATTGAAATCAGTGAAATCTTATTCAATTTATGGGTATTATGTCAAGATAATCTGATAGAAATGGAACAATCAATTTATTCTGATTTATCTTACATCATTCATTTTCACTATACTTGCAGAGTAGATTTAAAATTGAATTTAACCTGGGGGTTTTTTTTGAAAAAGAAGTCAATAGGTATTTGAAAGGAGAATGATTTTTTTTTCTAAATTCCAAATGAATAATTATTGCTTTATTGAAAGCAAATGATTTTGATTTCAAATTGATGATAACTGTTGTCTCTTCTGAAATAACTGTATTTACATATTTGACAATATTTAAAATGAATTAAAAAGAATAATTCTCTCACCATAGGTGAACTATTGACTAAAAATTAGGTAGTGAATGTAATCTTGAATGTACAAGTTGTCAGCTAAAATATAGTAACAGGTACAAATTCTTCATTATTATACATATGATAACATTTAAAATATTTGTTATCTCTTTTGGAGTAACAACATGAAAAAGTTTGGGACATACGTTTAACAAACTAGCTGGGGATGGTGCGTCAGATAGACCCCAAGTTTCTCTATTCATTAACTAAACCATGTGGCATAACAAAGAAGTAAGTGTAGACTAATGGTAATCCCTTGCTAATCCTAGTAATTATGTTATAATTTAGGGATGGGGGAAACAGAAATCCAATATCTTGGAGTGTACATCACAGAACAACAAATGATACCATAAAATATTTGTAGAACTCTGTTATGCTAAATGAGGTCATCAGAGGTCAAAAGGTATAAGGTATAATTGAAAATTTCCCCCTTTTGAGAAAAAATCCACTCATTGTTTGGAAATTAAAGTTTTTACATTACTGATGCTTGGAATAGAAAACATCCCATTGAAGATATTTATATGGATTCTTCTTGCCAAATTTCAGCTTAAATGATTTGTTGAAATATGGTTCAGTTTTAAAACTAGTATTTTTGTCTGTTTATAATCTAAAGTCCTACATATAGTGAGTGTCACACACAGAAAACTATCAAATTTATTCATGTATGTCTTATTATTACTATGACCCTCATTTCAATAGATCCAGAGGGGTTTTTACATTGTAACATATGTTCCTCATCCTGCTGACTTTGACATTTGCAAAACTTCTGGCAAGGGACTCAGTGCTTACAGCAAATACATTTGTTCCTGTTACATTTTGTGCAGTTATATAGGATTGCATACTCTTTTGGCATTGACATTTCAGCTCTCGCTGATATCAGTAGTTCTTCTGCTTCTTCAAATCCATTGTCAGTTGCATTCAGTACCATGGGCTGTGGGTGTACTGGAGTGTGGCAAAATATGCTCTAAGGATGTGTTCATTTGTGGGATGGCTTGTTGGTGAAAATTCATCTGAGTATACTGCTCTCCTCCTGTGGTACATATTAATCTCAGTTGGTCCATAGTTATGCATTAGTACTCCTACTATGTATTCTTTAATATTGTCTGTACTGCCTGTTGCAGAACCAAAGTTTTTGCAGATTTACCTCTAAGGTATGTTTAGTCCTCACCCTGGTCATGTGATCACATCCAGTCAGTGTATGAACAGCAAGTAGTATACAATGATTTAAATCGTAGAAGCCTTGTGCATTTCTCGCTTTAAAACTTGTGCATCAAGGAGCAGCTGCAGTTTCAGTTTGTTATTACTTGAGACCCAATATCTGTTCATTTCTGCTAGTAATTGTATGTCATTTTCAATGATGTTCTATTCAATCACCATAGATCTTTCAACACATGAGTTGAAGACCAAATCCAACCTGTTATTTCTCTGTCCAATCTTGAAGATGTAGTCCAACAAGTTTTCACAGAAGTCACCAAAGCTCTTTCATTTTGATTTTTTTTGTATTGGTCATCAGATCAACTAAATGTGATGTTTTGGGATCACTTGCCTTTGTCAGCGTTGTGATATCATCTTTGTTCAGCCGAGCCTCTTTCCCACACTTTTAGTAGTTTTGGTCATCAATCCTTCCTGATCAAACATGTGCGAGGTTGTTCACACATCATACTGTAATAACTCTTCCATGGTCCTTTCACATGGCGTGGACAATATGAATAGCTCTCTTTATTTGGTTTTGTTCTTTTTGCTTTTTCTAGAAAGCTTCCCTTTTGTTTTTTTGAAGGTTTATGTAGGCTAGAAAATATCTTGAGTTGGCTTGATGGATTGAAGAGGAAAATATTACTGATTTCTCCACAAAGCATTCAGCTTTTAATTGGTGCTATGGTTCCCACTTCAGTTACAATAAGTATTTGACCTCTGATATCACCTGTCATTACTTCCTTGAAACAGATTCTCATTTCGCTTGACAACTGCCTGAACATTTTCTTCTTCTTCTGTGGCTGAGGCTCACTTACACAGGGTATTTCCCACAACTGATTTGTGGGAACTGCTGTTTATTCCCTACGTAGATTACTCATGGTGAGCATTTTTTGGTAAATGAGTGCAAACATAGCCCCAAAATTCTTCTTTCCAGTACTTCTGATGATGCCAGAAGATCATTTCTGTGACCTATTGATGGTTTGTTCTCAAGGCCATATCAGCTCCAAGTGACTTGAAACTTTCACTACAAAATGGCCTTCCTGAAATACTAGGTGTATTTCTGTTGCTGTGTCTGGCAACTTGTGCATATCCTCTAAATACAAACTGCAGATAATTGCCAGAATTAAATGCTGCAAAGATTGGAAGCAAGGCCTGGGGTGTCTAGAGATACAAATCCCAATTTACCTCTCAATCACCCCTGATAAGGTTCTCCACTTGAAAAATCAGATCAAAAAAGTTATCTCAATACTTTAATGTTTTATTGTGGCTTCCTTGAGTTAGCTAAGGTGTTGGTAATATTGTCATTGCAATTAGTACCAATTCTACACTACACAATCATATACACTAAAAACACTTTTCCAAACCAACTCAGGGAGAATCCCAACATTGTTTATTTTACACTCTCACCTCTATCTAAGACAAAAGGATTCAAGAAAAAAACTAGCATAGTCTATTTTCCAATGCTGCTATCATTTCTTTGTGTTCAACAAAATCTGACCTTTGACCTCTGGAGATCTACTTACGAAAAACTATAATTGTTATCTACTTCCATAAACAAAGATCTTGTAAAATAACTATGATAATACATGTTTGAATGTATGAGTTTTAAATTTGTGCTGAATTTTGGGAAGAAGAAGCCCTAAATCCATATAAATATCTTCAGTAGGTTGTTTCCTAATAATTATCAGTAATGTAAAAACTTCTATTTTGAAACAATAAGTGGATTTTTTCCCAAGAAAGGTGGATTTTTTTACTCATAGCTGATTTCTTTAACCTCTGGACCTCAGTAATCCAATTAGCAAATCAATTTGCATGAAAACTACTGTAATTAAAAGAGTACTTTAATCTTGAGGTATTATATGTTGTGCTGTGTTGTATATTTCAAGATATTGAATTTTCTGTTTCCCTTATCCCAAAATTCTGGCACCCTCCTGGCAGTAGAAGGTGTGGCTTATGATGTTATTACTGGAATTACATGGTCTAGTTCAGGAACATAAAGAGAAATCTTATAAATGCTGAGGTATATATTCATCACTAACTACCATTTGAAAATATGTATACAAACAATAATAACATCGCAGTACAACATTGGACAAGAATGTTAACTGACTATATTTATGACAGAATTTCATCTCAACTCAACATCGTGATTTTTGTACCTAATTCAGTTTTCCTATTAAGTTTGTATTTTTCCTTATTTACCATTCCTTAACTTGATTTTCAAGTCTTGAATATCGAATTTACTTTGCTTGTATGAAATTTATTAAAATTAATGTTGAATCAGCAACATATTTCTTAATTTTTCTATTATCTTGTTATTGTGATTTATTTTTGTTTTGATTTAAATTGATTTTTCATCTTATAAAATACACTTGGAACATTTTATGATTGAAGTATTTGATTAAAAACCTTTTAATGAGCTTGTGGAAAATGGATTTTCTGTGGTAATGTATGCAAAAATATTTGAATACTCCCTCTAGATTTATACTTGATCTTTATTCTAGGCTTTACCGCTAAGTGGGTAATGATCATGAACATCAAGTGATGCCTTACTGATTGCCATAAGGCTTTCAGGGAACTATAAATTTCTTGTATATTCAAAATTACCCATCAGCCAGTATTCGAATAATCAACTTATCTTTTATAGCATTGCATATTTTCAATAAAGTTTTCTCTTGCTCTTTCATTTATCAAATTATTTTTCTCCATTGAATAGTAGTATAAAGTTATTCAAGTCAATATTCTGTTACCAGATTTTAATATTTAATTTTTCATCTCGAAATTTATTTTTCACCTTAATCTTTTAAAAGATTACAAATGTAAAGGTTATTTTTCAAATAAAACACTGTACACTAACAAAATTTATCAATTTTTTCTAAATTTCATTTATTGTAAATCTCATAGCTTAAGAACTTAGTAAATGTATTTAGTAAAAGGCTCATTACCTAAAATCCCAGAATC
The DNA here is from genome assembly GCA_963457665.1 of Thysanoteuthis rhombus. NCBI lineage: Eukaryota > Metazoa > Mollusca > Cephalopoda > Oegopsida > Thysanoteuthidae > Thysanoteuthis > Thysanoteuthis major. The sequence continues at coordinate 44,911,964 of OY735219.1, read as the reverse complement.
TAATCTTTTTATTCATTTGTTTTGATCGGAATTTCTTATAGTTATTATTCCAACTTGAAAAAATGTTATTTGAATTCAAAGTTTGTTTTCAATTTATTATAAATTCTGTTAATAAATAATCTAAAGTCTTTTATTCCAGTGTTTTACACCATATCATGTATGTGAATCTCCGAATCTTATTGTCTTTCCATGTGTTTGTTTTTCTTTTTTTTTTTAAGTTTCATATTTTTTCTAGAGCGTGAACATTCTGTTATGTATTTTTGTTTAAAAACCCTGACTTAAAATAATGATATCATTTTCTGTCTTATCAACTCATTGAAGTTAGTGAAATACCACACTTAGACTAACTGATTTCAAATTTAACAAAAATATCAATACAGTTTGTTGATTGTTTTTTTAATAGTTATTTTGCAAATGGTAGTTATCATTTATATCAAAGCTACATTGTACTTATGTCACTGATCTACCATTGAGGTTAATGGCTCATTAATGACTATTGTATTTAGCATCTTTTTAGACTCAGTATAAGGATATACATTAATAAAAAAATAAGGAAATCTCTCTCCTTTTTCTCGTGATTCGACCAAACTAAAGAAATTGAAGTCATTTGTTCATCAGTATACATGGATATACATCTTGTGTTTCCCTCTTTTATTTACTCTGTTTTATTTTTTCATTTTCTTTCAATATGATGAGTGAGTGCATGTGTTTTGCTCTTTTCCTTCATCTATTGATTCTCTATTCACAAATCTTCCTGTCATAATTTGCATGCATCTTTCTTTATATCTTTCTCTAACATTGTCTCCATAAGTAAAACACATGAAACCATTAAGCATGAATAATGAATGAATCCTCGATGCGCTTCTTGCTTTTATCCTCAAAACTTTTAAAATTGCTAAATTAAAACAAGTTCTTTCAATCTGAGAGGGAAAATGGTCCCATCTGTTACCACCATCACCATTACTTACACAATACTTCTGAATTTTCTTACTCCCCTCATCTAATAAAGAAAAAAACTATTTCAGCAATACTGTTTTTCCACAGGTTATCTACAAAATTTACCTCATGCTGATCATTCACTTCAGACCTATTGTAAGTTCTGTTGCTTATAGTGATCAATTCACTGATGCTTCTTCATATGCTCTGTCCATCCAAGTGTTCCCATGTACAATCTGTCAGTCAGTCAGGCCTGCTGTGTGCTTATCTCTCTTTCTCTCTGCTGTTGCTACAGCGATGCTCCCAAATGTTCTACTTGAGCTATTGATTCCAGTTCACAGGCTACATCTAAATATCAACAGGATTCCTACTTCTGTAATATGAATCTCTTTTTCTTACTTCGGCTCTTATAATTAGCAATTATCTCTTTACTATTGGAAACAGTCACAAATTAACAAATTGTATGAAAGGCTTGCTTCTCAGTTTATTTATTCTAAATTATTTTCATTTCTTTTTTTTGGCCTGCTTTTGTGCTTATAAGTAACAAGCTATTCATTCAGGTTATATTAAACCTATTTTTTATCTTCTACTCTGGAATATCTTTTTTATGTCTCTCTCCATTAGAAAATTTGTTCAAAAATCAAATTATATATTCTGGAAAACTGCTTAATAAGTACCTTATTGATGGCAATTATACAGACTGTTGTATAATTATCTATACACATTGGACCATTCAACCATTATGTGTATTTTTATTTAATGAATTATCTTTATCAATATTTTAATGAATTCTTGTATATACTTTTTCAGTTAATTCAAGTCAACAGCTCCTGTTTATCTTATATACTGATATAAGTTGCTAAAAACATCGAAAAATAATTGTCAAAGTCTCATCAGCAATATATAGCCATGTCATATTCTAGAATATTAGAATACTTTGATCTTTTCTGATTAAAATCTTTCGCTTTGCTTTAATTTGAAAATATTTCTTTAAATTCCATGCTACTAAAATTCATCCAGAGCCTAAAACGAAATCTGCCGAAATATTCCTGACCTTTTGAGAAAATCAACATAGGCCTCCCCCATTTCAACTTGGGTGTTGGGGTCAAAGAAAGCCAACCATGTTATAACAAGGCCACAAGGGGTTGGGATTTGGGCAATATTATAGGGCAAGGCAATTATAACTGAAAAACAGCTAACATCATCTATTGTATGATAACTTAATGAGATTGAATAAATAAACAAAGGATTCTTTAATGCTTTTTTTTAATCAAATAATACCACCTTATATAAATTCAATATATCAAAGTATACAATATACCAAATTTCAAAAACAAAATATTAACATCAATGACACAGTACATACAAGACAAGTTTTCAACATATTTCTAATGATTTAACACTTAGTAAAAAAACATGATTAACATATAAACTAGTAGTGGTGCTGATTATAATAAACTATCCAGAATGCATGTCCAATGCTGAAATCCTGAAACTAGAGATCGAAATTCCCCCACTTGATTGTACTGTATGAACAACCCCTTCAAAAAGATAAAAACAGAGTTATATTTAATGAAACTTTCAGTATTTTTGCAAATTACAAGATTACAAAATTTTGTGAAAAAAAAAAAAATATTAATGAATTTGAACATCCATTTCAGTTTAAATTAGCAAGTGTTTTTTCAATTAATTTTTTTTAAATGCAATATATTTCAACAGGAAAAAAGGTAATGTTATAGTTTACACTTATAAAAAGATTTTTTTTTCCAAAGAAGTTAGTTTTAAATTGGTTCACATTTTGACTTTGTAAACTCAATTATGCCTTGTGGACATCCAGTGGCAGCAGATACTCATACTATTGTTAAATTTGAATGAAATTCTTCCTGTCAGATTATCACCAAAGATCATACCATAACTCATTTTGCTCATTCAAGGCCTGACATGTGGACATGTATGCAGTGGAGTCTAAAACAAGAATAATCATTGCGTCAGTAGTAAAACAAAAAATGGAGTCCAAAATTCAACACAATTTATGAGGGTAAAATATAAAAGAGCCAATTCAGTGTTTGAGGAGCAAAATTCATTTTACAAACATTTGACACAACATTGTATTTTTTTAATTCACAGTTTTCTAACCGTGCCATAATGAACTGCATTATAACGGGCCTGAATTATTTTTTTTTACAGAGAGTGTGTTTAAGCTGTGAATACAGATCAAAGATCTTTAAACAAGAGACTTGTTGATAGTTACACCTAGGGCTGACTGTTTACAATTGCTGCTAAGAATTTTCCACTTTATATTCTTGATGTTTGAATGGATGTAAATCCTTTTTTCTTTTTTTACACATTTGTGTTTAATTCTTTATATACTGTGTCTTCTAAGGAGTCTTATATACCAATACCATGTCAGCGGTTATGAAATGCACTGACAAGTAGTAGGGTTATATGATAGAACTGAAACTGAAAGCAGGAAGAAAGGAGAATTCAGGTATTGAATCAAAAAGAGCAACCTTAATGCTGCCTGCTTGCTTTTTGAGATTGAAGTGCAGAATAGGGAGGCACAAATTGAATTGAGGTTCAAGGTGTTATTGCAGACAGCTGAAGTTAGTCTGTCTCCTTTAAATGGAAAACTTGTTGACCAAATTCCAACAAAAGCTTGTGACATCACAGAAATTCAGAGTTCATTTAACCAATACCAGCTCCAAAGTGAGGTGATTAGTTGGATTCAACCCCCATTCCCTAGCTCCTATGAAGGTTATGGTGACTTTCTTTTAGAATAGCTGAAGTCTTCATGTAATCCCTTGACAGATTTCACAACCCCTATATCTATTACAGAGGGAACTCTTGGGGGGAACTCATTACTTATTAATTCATTGAAATGAATTCTTTTTAGCATGGAGGTCAAGTATTTCGGGGCTAATTTTCTGTTCTATATCTAATTGATTTAAGAAAATTTAGAACAGCTCTGACCCGGACAGTATTAAATAAAATCATGCTTGAAAGGTCTTTATATATCTATACAAATTGAATGAATATCAGTTTGCAACAAGTATGTGTCTAGCTTTACCATACAATTTTACAATATTTTGCAATATCTTGTTTCTTGATGTTCTCAGTGTGTGATGATTATGGTTCTCTACAGCTATATCTGTTCCCTTTTTATGGACCTATATTTTAATTATGGCTTCCCACTTAATCCTTATTTTATAATGAAAAGACTGTCTATAGAAAAGATTGAAACCTAGAGCTTACGTTTACCATCAAGTTCTGGCGCTTGAATATAAATGCTTTAATAATTCCATCTAAGAAAAATAATGATGAACATTCCTGAATTGTCTGAATTAGTTTGATTAAAACAAATATTTTGCGAGATTTGTTCATTTTTAGTTTTTGACGGTTAAGGCATAAGTTTCATTTTTGGCTCACATAAGTCAACTCTAGCAACAGATTTATTCATATTTTTTCTTGTTTTTCTTTCTACATTTCAGTTGGTGTCATCCTTTGTATTTTGGAGAATTTTCATTAGAGTTGGAAGAACATTTCCTTTTTTTTTTGTCAATTGACTTAGACACCAATTAATTATTGATTATTTTGGTCAGTTGACCCATGCAGATTTATACATCTATTGCTATATGTATCTGTTTTGTGTGTTGCATATATGCACTAGGTAAATAAGGAATAGACATTGACACCAGACATTATTTCATTGAGGTTTCTAAATTAAGAAACCCTAATGGGATAATCTGTTATCAAATGAATCGCAATCTTTATGGCCATCATAGAGCATAACACTTGAAAACTTCTACATTTGGATTATACTGTATTCTTGTTTCTCGCCATTCTATCTTTTCTATCTATCCATTTTGCACAAGGACTTGTCTATGCTTGTACTGAAAAACTTCAATTAACATGGTTCCATTTTCAATAAGCAGGCTAGAAAGTTTTTGTACCAAAATTAAAATAGTGTGTACAAAAATTCGATTAATCTGATAATTAAAGGCTAATTCAAAAAATTTTGTTGGTTATCAAATAAATTTTCTATTTTACTCGGTTTTCTTCCGAAATATTTATTACAGTTGGGACTATCAGTATGTGCATTTTTGACAGGCAAATCACACCAAATTTTTCAAAATCTTCTCAAAATTCCTATTGAATTTTCATTACTCATTTATTTGTAAATAAATCTATATTTAAAATGGGTATTTTGTGAGAAAACTTTGTAGAAATACTTTCGATTCAATAACCCCCCCCCACCTCAACCTTACTTAATTTTATGAAATCCAAATAAAATATCATTTGAACACTGTAAATATTACATTTCTATGAAGATGAGTCTCCTGATTGTCTTTTGCTATTTTTTTATTAGAAATAGTTTTAAAAATCAATTCTAATTTTATTTCTCAATTTGAAGTTCAGGATTAATTACATTAATCCCCACTCTCAGAGGACTCATTAACTGCTTTAATAGGGATTTCTTCTATATATTTTACGGAATAACATTCCCAATATATATTGTACTTTCCTCAGTATCTTGTATATGATTGCAATGTACATACTTGTACTTTCATGATTTTATTCAGTAGCAATCTAAACATAGTTTGTTTTTTTTTTAAAGAGCTATGAACTGATCTCTTGCCATCCCACTTCATCCAATAGGAAGTTACACACCTTTGCTATTTGCATGTTTGTTTTCTGAATGTTATGCTCACATTTGCATGCCATTCAACTTATGCAGCTAAACCTATATATTCATTGTTGCTTTTGTTTATATTATATTAACGTTTCAATGTCACTTTTATTGATTTGCTTTTTTTTGTAATACTTGTTCTTTCTGTCCCTGCATTTATTTTGATTATAAAAAAATATTTTGAATATCTTCATTTTATATGAATTGGTAAAGATTTAGATTTATTTGTTTTTTGTTTTTGTTTTTGTGTCCAGGATGCATGTCAGCAACTGTAAAATAGTGTTTCCTTTTATCTGTTTTTTTTTAATAATCAAATTCAAAATGTTCACAGATGTTTCCAATAGTTTGAATCGGAATTCGTCTGGTCAACTGCTACCAGTTTATTGTTTCATCACTTAGAACTTGATGTTCTTAGAGTCACAACATGAGATTTCACTACGATCTATCTAGAATCCCACCATTACTTGTAAGGAACATTAAGATTGATGATCTTGCAGTTTTCATGAAGATATTTCAATTGTTAAATACCCTTTATAAATTTCATGCCAAACAGCTAACATTGGCTAATCATTGAAATTCTTATTGCCTCTTTGCCTACAGAAGATCTGGTCACTAGGGATACTCAATGAACCTTTATTTTGTATATATATTCAAGAGGCCATTTGTTTAATGACTGTACTTAAGAGAAAACTCCTACAGAAAAAAATTGGAATAACTAGTTTCCTCATTTATCTGAAAAGGATTTACAGGCCATTTGTAAAACTGAAAATAACTTGGGAATTTATTTAAGAAGAAAATATATTTGAATAAGAAAATTGATTGTTTTACTTATTTAAAAGCTTTGTTTCAAGGGGGAATGATTATTTGCTATCTCAAAAATATTTTTATTTGGTTTTGAGGTGTTGGTAACATACTATATTACTACTATACACTTTTGGTTTTGTGTATCTGACTCGAGTGTTTTTGTTCCAATGAGGGGAGAGCAAATGAACAAATTTATAAATCATATGTTTCAAGATGATACCAAACAATAAGCTCATTTAAATCATTCAATGCATCTAAATGACACATGTGTCTTTTTTAATTCTTTTTGGATGTGTTATTGACAATTTCATTTTTAGATTGAGAATAGTATTTGTATAGATTAATGAAGAGAAAACCTTGAACATCCTAAGTGATGGGCTAAGATAATACAATTAAACCTTTGTCAATGACTTGAACAAATAAAAAGGATTTAGTCTGTTGTTGGCCACACCGTTGTCATTGCAGTTACGCTACCTTAGTTTTGCATGGCTTATTCATTGTATCATTTTTCAATATCAGAACATTTTTTTAGAAAATATAGATATAAATTATTGTTTGTATTATTATGTATGTTTTAACTTGTGTTTGTTTTGCATGTTTAAAAATTGTTAATTTGTGGGTGTGTACCAAACAAGTATATTCTCCTGATGAGTGATGCTCTCGTGCTGTGCCTGGCCTCATTCATTGGCTTCTCTTCCAGATTCACAGTCTTTTGCACCTCTCAGTTCAAGTGAAGCTGGCACATTGGCAGGCACATCCCCACTGTCTGGAACTCCTGAAAAAATGTCCCCTCTGAAGAAGGGGAGCAGTAGCACAGAAACATCATATGCCAGTGCGCTGGAGGCCCAAGGCAATTTCGACTCGGACCCCAATGGGCTGCGGGCTGCCCAATCGGTCATTAGAGAGGCAGCTATCCATGTGATGGACAGCAACATAGATGACAGGCCGGAGGAAGTGGTTAGTGTCACTGACCTTCAATTTTAAAATACCCTCCTTACTTCCCTTCCTTCCTTACCCGCAAACTTTTCTTGGAAACCCGATTTAGAGAAGAAAAATAAGGCTCTTAAAGACACTCGTCTCATTTGTTGAACTCTCATGTTACTTCTTCCTTTTTTAATCATCATTATTATCTTTGATATTACATCTTACGTCCAAGATGTCAATGTTGAAAGTGATGTTACAATGGAGTATTGATTTACTGAACTACCAATCTTATAAATGTTCATGTACTGATGCAGCATTTTGCCTGAGTGGTGATTATATCTGTATTTGGATGTTTGTGTCTTTATCATGATATATTTTGCCCCCACTCTGAAATTAATTACTTTTACTAGCTTCCTACTTTTATTAAAATGCATTTCTATTTAGTGTGTGTGCACATGCACATGTCGGTCTGTTTGCCTACATGCTATTATATCCTAATTTCTTTTAGCTATAGAAAATAATGTATTATTGTGAAAGGTAAAAATTATACTGGCTTTCATTTTAAACTTAGTTGTTATCCTAAGTGTATTCATACAATGATTTATGGTTTCACTCTTTTAAACTATATCAATAAGAATGTGATGTGACTTTTTCCCAATAGTTTCCTAATTCAGCCTGGTTGATGCTTTTTTATTATTATTTTCTCTTCATCACCATCAGTCTTTTAACGTCCATTGTTGGACATGGACCTTCCCCAGGATTCGCCACAATTCCCTATCATGGGCTTCGCGGAGCCAGTATTTCCTGAATCTGTGAAGTTCATCTCTCCATCTTGTGTTCTGTCAGCCTTGGCTTCTTATGTGATCTCTGGGGATCTATGTTGTGAGACGTGATGTCCATCAGTTGTCTTTCATTCTTGCAACATGGCCTGCCCATTGCCATTTAAGTTTTTTAATAGTTTCTATGATGTCACGAACACCTGTTTTCATCTTTATATACTGTACTGTCTTGTGATCTCTCCATGTAAGGTTGAGCATGATTTTCTCATGTGCACGTTGCATACTTCTCAGTTTTCAGGCCTGTCCCTTGGTTAGGTTCCATGTTTCAGCTCCAAAGGTGAATACATTGGTTATTTTCTCTTGGATTTGATTAATAATTGATTAAGATAATTTAATATATTTAAAATAAAATTCTGGTCAAAACAGATTTATAGTCTATTGAAGGAATACTAAAATTTTTGATAACCTAATAGAAAACCCAAGTATAAGTATATACACATACTGATGAAATCAACATATATATATATATATATATATATATATATATATATATATATATATATATATATATATGTATATGTATATATATATAATATTAGACTGAATTCAAGCAGCCACATGTTTTTCAGGTTGTGAAGACATATTGAAGTAAAACGATTGTGTATATCTATGCATACATGTATACACACGCAATTGTTTTAACATAACTAGTGAAAATGTCCTTGAATATACCCCCCTCGCATCAACAAAAAAGAAAACACTGTTGTTTGTATTTACAAGGCTTTCTCCGCTGTTCATTTTCTGAATTTGTTTTTTTGGTAATTTTCTTCCCATATTTTTACATTCTTGACTTGTCAGTATTCTGTTATTCCCAAGTTAGATGATGCACATAATGGAATTTGAGGCTAGATGTGATCATGTATAATTTAATTGGTATTTTGACCAGGAATGTTTCTCCTTGGGTTCTCTATTTCATAATGTAAATGCCAGGAGAATAATTTAAGAGGCTTACCTGTTTATATATGGATGGTCACCATAAATATTGTGTATTTTGAATTCTGATTGAATAATTAACATTTAAATTTGACAATAAGATAAGGAAATTTCTTCTGAAAATGTTTCAAGATTTATAATCCTTTTTATCAATCAACTAGCAGGAAATCCCAGTGTTGCCCTGGTAGGACTGCAGGCATTGAAATCAGAACCCCACTTCATAAAAGCTGAAGAATTAATTGTTCCCAAAATAATGAATTACCACTCAGGATGTTTGAATTCATTATCCTTCATTGCCCAAGCATTTGAGTTCATCAAAATGCTCAGGCATTGGAATTTACTATGCATCTGTTGCCGTGTAAAAATATTTTATGGCCTTTGCAGTTCAGCATAACATCCAGGTTGGTCTGGATACACTCCTGGGCTGATGTGGGCAGTCCCAGGCAGATTTTAATGTAACCCAATAATATTGAAATAGAATACATTGAGTTAGAGGTAAATTTTTTTTTGATGAATAAATAAACGTTTACTTTAAAATTGCAAACCAAAATAAATATTTTTCATTCTTAAGTCTCAAACAAAAGTATATCTCACAAACAAAAACTCATGTGTAATGCTACTATTGCCAATTGTATTTTCACATCTACTTGTAAAAGTGAGTCAACATTCAAAAATACCTGGATTATCCATATATATATATATATATATGATTATAAATTGTGTTATATTATATTGAAACTCTTATTTGAAATGATCATCCGTTATTTCATGGTGAATGTATCATTTGACTTAACATAAATTGAATAAACAATTAAAGATAATGGGGCTGCTGTAAGAATCAAACTTACGACCGTTAAGGATAATACTTCAAAATTTAGCTTAACTGCCGCAGTAATACAAAAGCCTAAATAACTATGTTAAAGCAGGTACAAATAACATTAAAATATTACTTGAAATCATTAACAACTTCTGACATCTAGACACAATCAAAACATCTAGATTGGCTATAGTCTGACATACATCTGGATTACCTACCTCAATTGTAGCGGAAGTGGGTTCAATTAATAAATTACTTTTTAAGGCCTTTTATTATTTCAAATTAAACTTAGTGATGCTAAATAAGTATGCTATTCATGTTATACAGAGATAAAACAAAAATATTTCCTTTAAAATTATAGACAGTAAAAAATCAACGTTTTGCAGTTTAACCTTTTCCACCAATGTTGCTTTTCTAAAATTTGTCAATCGTATTCACGTATAAACCTTGAAATAATAGGGTGTTCTCACCAGACCGATACAGATGTTATGCCATTGCCAATGCAGTTAGGTATTATGTGGGGGCTCAGGATTCAGAATATTATTATCTTGATTAGATATTGTTTAGGGTTTTCACATTATTACAAGATAATTTTGAGATAAAGTTATATTATCTTAGCACTACAATTTACAAGACAATTTTTATTAAACCAACAAAACAAGGTGAAAAATTACTGAAAACATTGCCAAACTGAATTTGATAATATTAAATTTTAGTTTATAACCATTATGTTATTTGCAAATATTAAATTTTAGTTTATAACTATTATGTTATTTGATAATATTAAATTTTAGTTTATAACCATTATGTTATTTGCAAATATTAAATTTTAGTTTATAACCATCATGTTATTTGCAAATATTAAATTTTAGTTTATAACCATTATGTTATTTGCAAATATTAAATTTTAGTTTATAACCATCATGTTATTTGCAAATATTACATTTTAGTTTATAACCATCATGTTATTTGCAAATATTAAATTTTAGTTTATAACCATTATGTTATTTGCAAATATTAAATTTTAGTTTATAACCATCATGTTATTTGCAAATATTAAATTTTAGTTTATAACCATTATGTTATTTGCAAATATTACATTTTAGTTTATAACCATTATGTTATTTGCAAATATCAAATTTTAGTTTATAACTATCATGTTAGTTGCAAATATTAAATTTTAGTTCATAACCATTATGTTATTTGCAAATATTAAATTTTAGTTTATAACCATTATGTTATTTGCAAATATTAAATTTTAGTTTATAACCATTATGTTATTTGCAAATATTAAATTTTAGTTTATAACCAATATGTTATTTGATAATATTAAATTTCAGTTCATAACCATTATGTTATTTGCAAATATTAAATTTTAGTTTATAACTATCATGTTATTTGCAAATATTAAATTTTAGTTTATAACCATTATGTTATTTGCATATATTAAATTTTAGTTTATAACCATCATGTTATTTGCAAATATTAAATTTTAGTTTATAACCATCATGTTATTTGCAAATATCAAATTTTAGTTTATAACCATTATGTTATTGGCAAATATTAAATTTTAGTTTTATAACCATTATGTTATTTGCAAATATTAAATTTTAGTTTATAACCATTATGTTATTTGCAAATATTAAATTTTAGTTTATAACCATTATGTTATTTGCAAATATTAAATTTTAGTTTATAACCATCATGTTATTTGCAAATATTAAATTTTAGTTTATAACCATCATGTTATTCGCAAATATTAAATTTCAGTTTATAACCATTATGTTATTTGCAAATATTAAATTTTAGTTTATAACCATCTTGTTATTTGCAAATATTAAATTTTAGTTTATAACCATTATGTTATTAGCAAATATTAAATTTTAGTTTATAACCATTATGTTATTTGCAAATATTAAATTTTAGTTTATAACCATCATGTTTTTTGCAAATATTAAATTTTAGTTTATAACCATCATGTTATTTGCAAATATTAAATTTTAGTTTATAACCATTATGTTATTTGCAAATATTAAATTTCAGTTTATAACCATCATGTTATTTGCAAATATTAAATTTTAGTTTATAACCATTATGTTATTTGCAAATATTACATTTTAGTTTATAACCATTATGTTATTTGCAAATATTAAATTTTAGTTTATAACCATCATGTTAGTTGCAAATATTAAATTTTAGTTTATAACCATTATGTTATTTGCAAATATCAAATTTTAGTTTATAACCATCATGTTATTTGCAAATATTAAATTTTAGTTTATAACCATTATGTTATTTGCAAATATTAAATTTTAGTTTATAACTATTATGTTATTTGATAATATTAAATTTTAGTTTATAACCATTATGTTATTTGCAAATATTAAATTTTAGTTTATAACCATCATGTTATTTGCAAATATTAAATTTTAGTTTATAACCATTATGTTATTTGCAAATATTACATTTTAGTTTATAACCATCATGTTATTTGCAAATATTAAATTTTAGTTTATAACCATCATGTTATTTGCAAATATTAAATTTTAGTTTATAACCATTATGTTATTTGCAAATATTAAATTTTAGTTTATAACCATCATGTTATTTGCAAATATTAAATTTTAGTTTATAACCATTATGTTATTTGCAAATATTACATTTTAGTTTATAACCATTATGTTATTTGCAAATATCAAATTTTAGTTTATAACCATCATGTTAGTTGCAAATATTAAATTTTAGTTCATAACCATTATGTTATTTGCAAATATTAAATTTTAGTTTATAACCATCATGTTATTTGCAAATATTAAATTTTAGTTCATAACCATTATGTTATTTGCAAATATTAAATTTTAGTTTATAACCATTATGTTATTTGATAATATTAAATTTCAGTTCATAACCATTATGTTATTTGCAAATATTAAATTTTAGTTTATAACTATCATGTTATTTGCAAATATTAAATTTTAGTTTATAACCATTATGTTATTTGCAAATATTAAATTTTAGTTTATAACCATCATGTTATTTGCAAATATTAAATTTTAGTTTATAACCATCATGTTATTTGCAAATATCAAATTTTAGTTTATAACCATTATGTTATTGGCAAATATTAAATTTTAGTTTTATAACCATTATGTTATTTGCAAATATTAAATTTTAGTTTATAACCATCATGTTATTTGATAATATTAAATTTTAGTTTATAACCATTATGTTATTTGCAAATATTAAATTTTAGTTTATAACCATCATGTTATTTGCAAATATTAAATTTTAGTTTATAACCATCATGTTATTCGCAAATATTAAATTTCAGTTTATAACCATCATGTTATTTGCAAATATTAGATTTTAGTTTATAACCATTATGTTATTTGCAAATATTTAATTTCATTTTATAACCATCATGTTATTTGCAAATATTAGATTTTAGTTTATAACCATTATGTTATTTGCAAATATTAGATTTTAGTTAATAACCATCATGTTATTTGCAAATATTAAATTTTAGTTTATAACCATTATGTTATTTGCAAATATCAAATTTTAGTTTATAACCATCATGTTATTTGCAAATATTACATTTTAGTTTATAACCATTATGTTATTTGCAAATATTAAATTTTAGTTTATAACCATTATGTTATTTGCAAATATTAAATTTTAGTTTATAACCATCATGTTATTTGCAAATATTAAATTTTAGTTTATAACCATCATGTTAGTTGCAAATATTAAATTTTAGTTTATAACCATCATGTTATTTGCAAATATCAAATTTTAGTTTATAACCATTATGTTATTTACAGATATTAAATTTTAGTTTATAACCATCATGTTATTTGCAAATATTAAATTTTAGTTTATAACCATCATGTTATTTGCAAATATTAAATTTTAGTTTATAACCATTATGTTATTCGCAAATATTAAATTTTAGTTTATAACCATTATGTTATTTACAGATAGTAAATTTTAGTTTATAACCATCATGTTATTTGCAAATATTACATTTTAGTTTATAACCATCATGTTATTTGCAAATATTAAATTTTAGTTTATAACCATTATGTTATTTGCAAATATTAGATTTTAGTTAATAACCATCATGTTATTTGCAAATATTAAATTTTAGTTTATAACCATTATGTTATTTGCAAATATTAAATTTTAGTTTATAACCATTATGTTATTTGCAAATATTAAATTTTAGTTTATAACCATCATGTTATTTGCAAATATTAAATTTTAGTTTATAACCATCATGTTAGTTGCAAATATTAAATTTTAGTTTATAACCATCATGTTATTTGCAAATATCAAATTTTAGTTTATAACCATTATGTTATTTACAGATATTAAATTTTAGTTTATAACCATTATGTTATTTGCAAATATTAAATTTTAGTTTATAACCATTATGTTATTTGCAAATATTAGATTTTAGTTAATAACCATCATGTTATTTGCAAATATTAAATTTTAGTTTATAACCATTATGTTATTCGCAGATATCAAATTTTAGTTTATAACCATTATGTTATTTACGGATATTAAATTTTAGTTTATAACCATCATGTTGATTGCAAATATTAAATTTTAGTTTATAACTATTATGTTATTTGCAAATATTAAATTTTAGTTTATAACCATCATGTTATTTGCAAATATTACATTTTAGTTTATAACCATTATGTTATTTGCAAATATCAAATTTTAGTTTATAACCATCATGTTATTTGCAAATATTAAATTTTAGTTTATAACCATTATGTTATTTGCAAATATTAAATTTTAGTTTATAACCATTATGTTATTTACAGATATTAAATTTTAGTTTATAACCATTATGTTATTTGCAAATATTAGATTTTAGTTAATAACCATCATGTTATTTGCAAATATTAAATTTTAGTTTATAACCATCATGTTATTTGCAAATATTACATTTTAGTTTATAACCATTATGTTATTTGCAAATATTAAATTTTAGTTTATAACCATCATGTTATTTGCAAATATTGAATTTTAGTTTATAACTATTATGTTATTTGCAAATATTAAATTTTAGTTTATAACCATTATGTTTTTTGCAAATATTAAATTTTAGTTTATAACCATCATGTTATTTGCAAATATTAAATTTTAGTTTATAACTATTATGTTATTTGCAAATATTAAATTTTAGTTCATAACCATTATGTTATTTGCAAATATTAAATTTTAGTTTATAACCATCATGTTATTTGCAAATATTAAATTTTAGTTTATAACCATTATGTTATTTGCAAATATTAAATTTTAGTTTATAACCATTATGTTATTTGATAATATTAAATTTTAGTTTATAACCATTATGTTATTTGCAAATATTAAATTTTAGTTTATAACCATCATGTTATTTGCAAATATTAAATTTTAGTTTATAACCATTATGTCATTTGCAAATACTAAATTTTAGTTTATAACCATCATGTTATTTGCAAATATTAAATTTCAGTTCATAACCATTATGTTATTTGCAAATATTAAATTTTAGTTTATAACCATTATGTTATTTGCAAATATTAAATTTTAGTTTATAACCATTATGTTATTTGCAAATATTAAATTTTAGTTTATAACCATCATGTTATTTGCAAATATTAAATTTTAGTTTATAACCATTATGTTATTTGCAAATATTAAATTTTAGTTTATAACCATCATGTTATTTGCAAATATTAAATTTTAGTTTATAACCATCATGTTAGTTGCAAATAT
Organism: Thysanoteuthis rhombus; assembly: GCA_963457665.1. Classification (NCBI taxonomy): domain Eukaryota; kingdom Metazoa; phylum Mollusca; class Cephalopoda; order Oegopsida; family Thysanoteuthidae; genus Thysanoteuthis; species Thysanoteuthis major. Next base: position 44,896,246 of record OY735219.1, on the reverse strand, counting down.
TAAATTTCAGTTCATAACCATTATGTTATTTGCAAATATTAAATTTTAGTTTATAACCATTATGTTATTTGCAAATATTAAATTTTAGTTTATAACCATTATGTTATTTGCAAATATTAAATTTTAGTTTATAACCATCATGTTATTTGCAAATATTAAATTTTAGTTTATAACCATTATGTTATTTGCAAATATTAAATTTTAGTTTATAACCATCATGTTATTTGCAAATATTAAATTTTAGTTTATAACCATCATGTTATTTGCAAATATCAAATTTTAGTTTATAACCATTATGTTATTGGCAAATATTAAATTTTAGTTTTATAACCATTATGTTATTTGCAAATATTAAATTTTAGTTTATAACCATCATGTTATTTGATAATATTAAATTTTAGTTTATAACCATTATGTTATTTGCAAATATTAAATTTTAGTTTATAACCATCATGTTATTTGCAAATATTAAATTTTAGTTTATAACCATCATGTTATTCGCAAATATTAAATTTCAGTTTATAACCATCATGTTATTTGCAAATATTAGATTTTAGTTTATAACCATTATGTTATTTGCAAATATTAAATTTTAGTTTATAACCATTATGTTATTTGCAAATATTAGATTTTAGTTAATAACCATCATGTTATTTGCAAATATAAAATTTTAGTTTATAACCATTATGTTATTTGCAAATATCAAATTTTAGTTTATAACCATTATGTTATTTACAGATATTAGATTTTAGTTTATAACCATTATGTTATTTGCAAATATTAAATTTTAGTTTATAACCATCATGTTATTTGCAAATATTGAATTTTAGTTTATAACTATTATGTTATATGCAAATATTAAATTTTAGTTTATAACCATTATGTTATTTACAGATATTAAATTTTAGTTTATAACCATCATGTTATTTGCATATATTAAATTTTAGTTTATAACCATCATGTTATTTGCAAATATCAAATTTTAGTTTATAACCATTATGTTATTTGCAAATATTGAATTTTAGTTTATAACCATCATGTTATTTGCAAATATTGAATTTTAGTTTATAACCATCATGTTATTTGCAAATATTAGATTTTAGTTTATAACCATTATGTTATTTGCAAATATTTAATTTCATTTTATAACCATCATGTTATTTGCAAATATTAAATTTTAGTTTATGACCATCATGTTTTTGCAAATATTACATTTTAGTTTATAACCATTATGTTATTTGCAAATATTAAATTTTAGTTTATAACCATTATGTTATTTACAGATATTAAATTTTAGTTTATAACCATCATGTTATTTGCAAATATTACATTTTATTTTTTAACCATCATGTTATTTGCAAATATTAAATTTTAGTTTATAACCATTATGTTATTTGCAAATATTAGATTTTAGTTAATAACTATCATGTTATTTGCAAATATTAAATTTTAGTTTATAACCATTTAAATTTTAGTTTATAACCATCATGTTATTTGCAAATATTACATTTTATTTTTTAACCATCATGTTATTTGCAAATATTAAATTTTAGTTTATAACCATTATGTTATTTGCAAATATTAGATTTTAGTTAATAACTATCATGTTATTTGCAAATATTAAATTTTAGTTTATAACCATTATGTTATTTGCAAATATCAAATTTTAGTTTATAACCATCATGTTATTTGCAAATATTAAATTTTAGTTTATAACCATTATGTTATTTGCAAATATCAAATTTTAGTTTATAACCATCATGTTATTTGCAAATATTAAATTTTAGTTTATAACCATTATGTTATTTGCAAATATTAGATTTTAGTTAATTACCATCATGTTGTTTGCAAATATTAAATTTTAGTTTATTACCATCATGTTATTTGCAAATATTAAATTTTAGTTTATAACCATTATGTTATTTGCAAATATTAGATTTAAGTTAATAACCATCATATTATTTGCAAATATTAAATTTTAGTTTATAACCATTATGTTATTTGCAAATATCAAATTTTAGTTTCTAACCATCATGTTATTTGCAAATATTAAATTTTAGTTTATAACCATTATGTTATTTGCAAATATCAAATTTTAGTTTATAACCATCATGTTATTTGCAAATATTACATTTTAGTTTATAACCATCATGTTATTTGCAAATATTAAATTTTAGTTTATAACCATTATGTTATTTGCAAATATTAGATTTTAGTTAATAACCATCATGTTATTTGCAAATATTAAATTTTAGTTTATAACCATTATGTTATTTGCAAATATTAGATTTTAGTTTATAACCATCATGTTATTTGCAAATATTAAATTTTAGTTTATAACCATTATGTTATTTGCAAATATTAAATTTTAGTTTATAACCATTATGTTATTTGCAAATATTGCATTTTAGTTTATAACCATTATGTTATTGGCAAATATTAAATTTTAGTTTATAACCATCATGTTATTTGCAAATATTAAATTTTAGTTTATAACCATTATGTTATTTGCAAATATCAAATTTTAGTTCATAACCATTATGTTATCTACAAATATTAAAATTTTAGTTTATAACCATCATGTTATTTGCAAATATTAAATTTTAGTTTATAACCATCATGTTATTTGCAAATATCAAATTTTAGTTTATAACCATTATGTTATTTGCAAATATTAAATTTTAGTTCATAACCATTATGTTATTTGCAAATATTAAATTTTAGTTTATAACCATTATGTTATTTGCAAATATTAAATTTTAGTTTACAACCATCATGTTATTTGCAAATATTAAATTTTAGTTTATAACCATTATGTTATTTGCAAATATTAAATTTTAGTTTATAACCATTATGTTATTTGATAATATTAAATTTTAGTTTAAAACCATTATGTTTTTTTCAAATATTAAATTTTAGTTTATAACCATCATGTTATTTGCAAATATCAAATTTTAGTTTATAACCATTATGTTATTTGCAAATATTAAATTTTAGTTTATAACCATCATGTTATTTGCAAATATTAAATTTCAGTTTATAACCATTATGTTATTTGCAAATATTAAATTTTAGTTAATAACCATCATGTTATTTGCAAATATTAAATTTTAGTTTCTAACCATTATGTTATTCGCAAATATTAAATTTTAGTTTATAACCATCATGTTATTTGCAAATATCAAATTTTAGTTTATAACCAATATGTTTTTTGCATATATTAAATTTTAGTTTATAACCATCATGTTATTTGCAAATATCAAATTTTAGTTTATAACCATTATGTTATTTGCAAATATTAAATTTTAGTTTATAACCATCATGTTATTTGCAAATATTAAATTTTAGTTTATAACCATTATGTTATTTGCAAATATTAAATTTTAGTTTATAACCATCTTGTTATTTGCAAATATTAAATTTTAGTTTATAACCATTATGTTATTAGCAAATATTAAATTTTAGTTTATAACCATTATGTTATTTGCAAATATTAAATTTTAGTTTATAACCATCATGTTATTTGCAGATATTAAATTTTAGTTTATAACCATTATGTTATTTGCAAATATTAAATTTTAGTTTATAACCATCATGTTATTTGCAAATATTAAATTTTAGTTTATAACCATTATGTTATTTGCAAATATAAAATTTTAGTTTATAACCATTATGTTATTTGCAAATATTAAATTTTAGTTTATAACCATCATGTTAGTTGCAAATATTAAATTTTAGTTTATAACCATTATGTTATTTGCAAATATCAAATTTTAGTTTATAACCATCATGTTATTTGCAAATATTAAATTTTAGTTTATAACCATTATGTTATTTGCAAATATTAAATTTTAGTTTATAACTATTATGTTATTTGATAATATTAAATTTTAGTTTATAACCATTATGTTATTTGCAAATATTAAATTTTAGTTTATAACCATCATGTTATTTGCAAATATTAAATTTTAGTTTATAACCATTATGTTATTTGCAAATATTACATTTTAGTTTATAACCATCATGTTATTTGCAAATATTAAATTTTAGTTTATAACCATCATGTTATTTGCAAATATTAAATTTCAGTTTATAACCATTATGTTATTTGCAAATATTAAATTTTAGTTTATAACCATCATGTTATTTGCAAATATTAAATTTTAGTTTATAACCATTATGTTATTTGCAAATATTACATTTTAGTTTATAACCATTATGTTATTTGCAAATATCAAATTTTAGTTTATAACTATCATGTTAGTTGCAAATATTAAATTTTAGTTCATAACCATTATGTTATTTGCAAATATTAAATTTTAGTTCATAACCATCATGTTATTTGCAAATATTAAATTTTAGTTTATAACCATTATGTTATTTGCAAATATTAAATTTTAGTTTATAACCATTATGTTATTTGATAATATTAAATTTCAGTTCATAACCATTATGTTATTTGCAAATATTAAATTTTAGTTTATAACTATCATGTTATTTGCAAATATTAAATTTTAGTTTATAACCATTATGTTATTTGCAAATATTAAATTTTAGTTTATAACCATCATGTTATTTGCAAATATTAAATTTTAGTTTATAACCATCATGTTATTTGCAAATATCAAATTTTAGTTTATAACCATTATGTTATTGGCAAATATTAAATTTTAGTTTTATAACCATTATGTTATTTGCAAATATTAAATTTTAGTTTATAACCATCATGTTATTTGATAATATTAAATTTTAGTTTATAACCATTATGTTATTTGCAAATATTAAATTTTAGTTTATAACCATCATGTTATTTGCAAATATTAAATTTTAGTTTATAACCATCATGTTATTCGCAAATATTAAATTTCAGTTCATAACCATTATGTTATTTGCAAATATTAAATTTTAGTTTATAACCATCTTGTTATTTGCAAATATTAAATTTTAGTTTATAACCATTATGTTATTAGCAAATATTAAATTTTAGTTTATAACCATTATGTTATTTGCAAATATTAAATTTTAGTTTATAACCATCATGTTATTTGCAAATATTAAATTTTAGTTTATAACCATCATGTTATTTGCAAATATTAAATTTCAGTTTATAACCATTATGTTATTTGCAAATATTAAATTTTAGTTAATAACCATCATGTTATTTGCAAATATTAAATTTTAGTTTCTAACCATTATGTTATTCGCAAATATTAAATTTTAGTTTATAACCATCATGTTATTTGCAAATATCAAATTTTAGTTTATAACCAATATGTTTTTTGCATATATTAAATTTTAGTTTATAACCATCATGTTATTTGCAAATATCAAATTTTAGTTTATAACCATTATGTTATTTGCAAATATTAAATTTTAGTTTATAACCATCATGTTATTTGCAAATATTAAATTTTAGTTTATAACCATTATGTTATTTGCAAATATTAAATTTTAGTTTATAACCATCTTGTTATTTGCAAATATTAAATTTTAGTTTATAACCATTATGTTATTAGCAAATATTAAATTTTAGTTTATAACCATTATGTTATTTGCAAATATTAAATTTTAGTTTATAACCATCATGTTATTTGCAAATATTAAATTTTAGTTTATAACCATTATGTTATTTGCAAATATTAAATTTTAGTTTATAACCATCATGTTATTTGCAAATATTAAATTTTAGTTTATAACCATTATGTTATTTGCAAATATAAAATTTTAGTTTATAACCATTATGTTATTTGCAAATATTAAATTTTAGTTTATAACCATCATGTTAGTTGCAAATATTAAATTTTAGTTTATAACCATTATGTTATTTGCAAATATCAAATTTTAGTTTATAACCATCATGTTATTTGCAAATATTAAATTTTAGTTTATAACCATTATGTTATTTGCAAATATTAAATTTTAGTTTATAACTATTATGTTATTTGATAATATTAAATTTTAGTTTATAACCATTATGTTATTTGCAAATATTAAATTTTAGTTTATAACCATCATGTTATTTGCAAATATTAAATTTTAGTTTATAACCATTATGTTATTTGCAAATATTACATTTTAGTTTATAACCATCATGTTATTTGCAAATATTAAATTTTAGTTTATAACCATCATGTTATTTGCAAATATTAAATTTCAGTTTATAACCATTATGTTATTTGCAAATATTAAATTTTAGTTTATAACCATCATGTTATTTGCAAATATTAAATTTTAGTTTATAACCATTATGTTATTTGCAAATATTACATTTTAGTTTATAACCATTATGTTATTTGCAAATATCAAATTTTAGTTTATAACTATCATGTTAGTTGCAAATATTAAATTTTAGTTCATAACCATTATGTTATTTGCAAATATTAAATTTTAGTTCATAACCATCATGTTATTTGCAAATATTAAATTTTAGTTTATAACCATTATGTTATTTGCAAATATTAAATTTTAGTTTATAACCATTATGTTATTTGATAATATTAAATTTCAGTTCATAACCATTATGTTATTTGCAAATATTAAATTTTAGTTTATAACTATCATGTTATTTGCAAATATTAAATTTTAGTTTATAACCATTATGTTATTTGCAAATATTAAATTTTAGTTTATAACCATCATGTTATTTGCAAATATTAAATTTTAGTTTATAACCATCATGTTATTTGCAAATATCAAATTTTAGTTTATAACCATTATGTTATTGGCAAATATTAAATTTTAGTTTTATAACCATTATGTTATTTGCAAATATTAAATTTTAGTTTATAACCATCATGTTATTTGATAATATTAAATTTTAGTTTATAACCATTATGTTATTTGCAAATATTAAATTTTAGTTTATAACCATCATGTTATTTGCAAATATTAAATTTTAGTTTATAACCATCATGTTATTCGCAAATATTAAATTTTAGTTCATAACCATTATGTTATTTGCAAATATTAAATTTTAGTTTATAACCATCTTGTTATTTGCAAATATTAAATTTTAGTTTATAACCATTATGTTATTAGCAAATATTAAATTTTAGTTTATAACCATTATGTTATTTGCAAATATTAAATTTTAGTTTATAACCATCATGTTATTTGCAAATATTAAATTTTAGTTTATAACCATCATGTTATTTGCAAATATTAAATTTTAGTTTATAACCATTATGTTATTTGCAAATATTAAATTTTAGTTTATAACCATCATGTTATTTGCAAATATTAAATTTTAGTTTATAACCATTATGTTATTTGCAAATATTACATTTTAGTTTATAACCATTATGTTATTTGCAGATATTAAATTTTAGTTTATAACCATCATGTTAGTTGCAAATATTAAATTTTAGTTTATAACCATTATGTTATTTGATAATATTAAATTTTAGTTTATAACCATTATGTTATTTGCAAATATTAAATTTTAGTTTATAACCATCATGTTATTTGCAAATATTAAATTTTAGTTTATAACCATTATGTTATTTGCAAATATTACATTTTAGTTTATAACCATCATGTTATTTGCAAATATTAAATTTTAGTTTATAACCATCATGTTATTTGCAAATATTAAATTTTAGTTTATAACCATTATGTTATTTGCAAATATTAAATTTTAGTTTATAACCATCATGTTATTTGCAAATATTAAATTTTAGTTTATAACCATCATGTTATTTGCAAATATCAAATTTTAGTTTATAACCATTATGTTATTTGCAAATATCAAATTTTAGTTTATAACCATCATGTTAGTTGCAAATATTAAATTTTAGTTCATAACCATTATGTTATTTGCAAATATTAAATTTTAGTTTATAACCATCATGTTATTTGCAAATATTAAATTTTAGTTCATAACCATTATGTTATTTGCAAATATTAAATTTTAGTTTATAACCATTATGTTATTTGATAATATTAAATTTCAGTTCATAACCATTATGTTATTTGCAAATATTAAATTTTAGTTTATAACTATCATGTTATTTGCAAATATTAAATTTTAGTTTATAACCATTATGTTATTTGCAAATATTAAATTTTAGTTTATAACCATCATGTTTTTTGCAAATATTAAATTTTAGTTTATAACCATCATGTTATTTGCAAATATCAAATTTTAGTTTATAACCATTATGTTATTGGCAAATATTAAATTTTAGTTTTATAACCATTATGTTATTTGCAAATATTAAATTTTAGTTTATAACCATCATGTTATTTGATAATATTAAATTTTAGTTTATAACCATTATGTTATTTGCAAATATTAAATTTTAGTTTATAACCATCATGTTATTTGCAAATATTAAATTTTAGTTTATAACCATCATGTTATTTGCAAATATTAAATTTCAGTTTATAACCATCATGTTATTTGCAAATATTAGATTTTAGTTTATAACCATTATGTTATTTGCAAATATTTAATTTCATTTTATAACCATCATGTTATTTGCAAATATTAGATTTTAGTTTATAACCATTATGTTATTTGCAAATATTAAATTTTAGTTTATAACCATCATGTTATTTGCAAATATAAAATTTTAGTTTATAACCATTATGTTATTTGCAAATATTAAATTTTAGTTTATAACCATCATGTTATTTGCAAATATTAAATTTTAGTTTATAACCATTATGTTATTTGCAAATATTAAATTTTAGTTTATAACCATCATGTTATTTGCAAATATTAAATTTTAGTTTATAACCATTATGTTATTTGCAAATATTAGATTTTAGTTAATAACCATCATGTTATTTGCAAATATTAAATTTTAGTTCATAACCATTATGTTATTTGCAAATATCAAATTTTAGTTTATAACCATCATGTTATTTGCAAATATTACATTTTAGTTTATAACCATCATGTTATTTGCAAATATTACATTTTAGTTTATAACCATCATGTTATTTGCAAATATTACATTTTAGTTTATAACCATCATGTTATTTGCAAATATTACATTTTAGTTTATAACCATCATGTTATTTGCAAATATTAGATTTTAGTTTATAATCATTATGTTATTTGCAAATATTAAATTTTAGTTTATAACCATCATGTTATTTGCAAATATTAGATTTTAGTTTATAACCATCATGTTATTTGCAAATATTAAATTTTAGTTTATAACCATTATGTTATTTGCAAGTATTAAATTTTAGTTTATAACCATCATGTTATTTGCGAATATTAAATTTTAGTTTATAACCATTATGTTATTTGCAAATATTAGATTTTAGTTAATAACCATCATGTTATTTGCAAATATTAAATTTTAGTTTATAACCATCATGTTATTTGCAAATATTAAATTTTAGTTTATAACCATCATGTTATTTGCAAATATTAAATTTTAGTTTATAACCATTATGTTATTTGCAAATATTGTATTATTTATTTATCTTAGACTTTTCGCCAATGGGATATTTTGCAGAATTAAGTTTGTCTACAACTAAATAGTTGGACGGGTGTTTCGTCAACAGATATCACCAAAAAGGATATTTTACTATTCTTGTTTTTTTTTTTTTTTCTGCAAATACTTATATTTCATAGATATTTTTATTCAAAGTAAATTTTATGTAATTTTTTAAATTTTATTTTGGACTTGTTTTGCTGATGGATGTTGTCTTTATCTATTGAGTATTTCACAGTAATTGAAAAAATAACTAATAATCACTCAAAAATAATCTCATTTTAGACCTTGGACTACATTGAAACAGCATTTTAATATAAAATTAATCTTAAAATTTCATAGATGACAAGAAATTGACATGTCATTTTAAAAACATGATTAAAATTTAAAAGATTTTGCGAGTTTTTTCATGACTTTGCTCAAAAGAAAAAAACAATTTGCTTCAAGTTGTATATAAGAATTGAGTACACTCAATTCTTTGTCCAGTTTAGGGAGGGCTCCAAATATTTCACAAATAAAACTGCTCATGTATTTCTTTTGATAATGCTTCTACTGTTAGGTTTAGTTTACATTTTCCTTGTTAGTCCTGGTATTAATTTCTGACATTTTCTTCCATTATATTATTTGGTTTGAATCCACTTCCAGTTATCTCTAAATATTCCTAGTTTTCTTTCCCATTTAGTGTCCTTATGTTTTCATTGTTGAGTTGTTGAATTTCTTCTATTGCTCTCCATTTTTAGACAGGCACATAATAGGCCTGTAATTACTTGCAATAGTTTCTTTTACTGCTTCTTTCCTGATGAAGAAAAAATCTTGGTTTTCAAGTCGTCCAATCATAGCTACCATCATGGCGTAACACCTTCCAGTTGCCTGTTTTTCTAAGAGTTCTCAAAGTATATGTTTCTTATAAATGTTATGTATGTTTTTAATTTTCCATAGCTTTTCTTCTTTTTTTTTTATTTATCAAATATGCATGTTGATTGTATTCCTTCTTTCATTCCCACAACTTGCTCTGGAAAATTTGGTTTTGTTCATGTTCTGTTTTTCCCATAATTTCTCCATTTACCTATCTTTGGAATTTACTTTCATTTTATTTTGTTTGATTCTGTATCAATATCTTCCTAGTCAACCTTCTTTGATTTACTTCTATTGCAGCAGCTAATCCTTTGTATGATTCTATATTTTCTTTATTTCATCATGCAATTGGATATTCAAATACTTTGTTCTAGATGTGAGGAATTCTGCTTCTCTTTGTAAAGTTTTAATTGGTGATTCTAGTCTCATTTCCCATCCTGTTTTGTCAATTTTGTCTTTCCACTTGTCCTTTTTGCAAACACTGAATTTCTCAGTGACTAACTTTGTTCCTACATACATAAAGGGGTTCATTTCTATATATCTATTGCAATATCACATTAACCTTCTCCATTTCATTTCTGACTTTCTTTCACTTGATATTTCTCAGGAATGGAAGTAACCGTATGTCTTCTGACATTCTTTTCTTCAATTTATTGATTTCTCTCCGTTCTTCTTCAGATAAGTCGTCTATATCTAACTGGAGAGATGGTTGCATGTTTCAGTATCATTATTTTCTGCCTTTCCATGTATATTTTCAGTTGAATATTATGATTCTTCTCTCTGTGATTCTTTACTACTTATATCTCAGTATATATATCAATGAGTTCAGAAAAAAATCCATTAAAGATCCATTTTGTTTTGTTGGCAAGTCTTTGGTTTACTCTATAAAGCATTGTTTTCAATATTTCTTGCATTCTCTTTCTGTAACATATTTGAAAGGGCTTACTTTTAAAATAGCAATGGCAGACTAGCTTGTTGTCAAGGTCACTTCTGCTAGCCATCAAGAGAATACCTACCAGTTCCGTAAACTTTGGACCCTAATTTTTGATAGTGTGATGAGAATAGAAAAGAAGGCTTCAGAAAAAGGGTGATCAGGAATGAGAAAAAAAAAGATAAACAATTTGAGATGAGATGAAAAATCATCTTCCAAAAATTATGATCAGAATAAATGTTCTCTCATGAAGTCATACCCAGTGTAAAAACATAAAATGAGGGTCTAGTTCCGCATTATGATTATATTGTAAATTGAATCCCTTTCCTAAAATATAATTCAACCGTTGAAAATCACCCGGATTTGTTTCCTCCTTCACATTCAAGCATTTGGAAGGTGTAGCACTAAAAAAAATTATGGCAACATACGGAAAAACAATTATTACTTCAAAGCTCATCATGCAGTCATGAAAATATTTTCCTTTATGCCACCTTTGAGGTAAGTCCTGTATTCCATCCTAAAAGAAGCTGGTTTTGATTAGATGCATTATCCAAGGAATTGGAACCATTGACAAGAGAATGGCTGTTGCGTGAAGTGTAACAAAGCCTAAAAGTGACAGGTCTTGAGAATATGCGGAAATGTGGAAGAATTCCCCCTTTCAGCTATATGATCATTTGCTGTGTCTCATTTGCAACCTGAAGACAGGCATTGTCATGCAGTAGTATCGCCAGTCAATTTCCTTGTCCAGAAAAAGGCTTTTTCTAATCCCACAAGCCAATCACTCACTATGGTGCTGCACATTAAAAGTCTGTCCAGGTTCTAACAATTCCATATGAATCCTACCAAATACAAACAATCCATAACTTTTTTCCCCCAGTAGATTATATTTGAGTTAAGATGTTGAAGACTCCTGGATCTAGTCATGATTTGCTTTTGGATTCTTATAATAAATCTGTTTTTCATTACCTAGCACTATCTAGTCAAAAAATTTTTTTTCATCTCAAAGAGCAAAACGTGTTTAAACACAGATCAATGATATACAGATTTCCTTTGATTAACAAGATTAATCATTCCTCAAATTTTACCACGTATATCAAAACAGGGTTAATTAAAAGTGGTAAATAGGAGAATTGGTCCGTTATCAATCATTGGCAACTCAAAATATTCAAGTAAAGCTTGTGTATAAACTACATGACATGGTTCTCTTGTAAGAAAAATAACAAAAGTGAAATTATTGAATTGTGAATCTTTATAAGAACAAATCGAATTTTAAAGATGAATTTGACAAATCATATTTGCTTATGTTTGTAAGACTGCTGATGTATAATATAACATCATCCGGTTAAGAGTCGAAATGCATTCTTTTTGGTACTCACCTTGTAGTTGAATGCTTGCTGACTTTCTCTGATGGACTGGTGATTATGATTGTTAGATTGTTTGAGAGTAACAGAGAGATATTTTGCTAACAGAGGCTGGGACAAAAAGAAGCCATGTTTTTTGTTTGTTTTTATACTATTGCTTCTTCTGTTTGACTTTGGCAGTATTGCTTTTCCCATTCAACTATGACAGAATTGCTTTTCCCATTCAACTATGACAGAATTGCTTTTTCCATTCAACTATAACAGTATTGCTTTTCCCATTCAACTTTAGCAGTATTGCTTTTCCCATTCAACTATAACAGTATTGCTTTTCCCATTCAATTATAACAGTACAGCTTTTCCCATTCAACTTTGGCAGTATTGCTTTTCCAATTCGACTTTAGCAATTTTGCTTTTCCCATTCAACTATACCAGTATTGCTTTTCCCATTTAACTTTAGCAGTATTTCTTTCCCATTCAATTATAATAATATTGCTTTTCCCATTCAACTTTAGCAGTATTGCTTTTCCCATTCAACTATGATAGTATTGCTTTTCCCATTCAACTTTAGCAGTATTACCTTTCCCATTCAACTATAACGGTATTGCTTTTCCCGTTCAACTTTGGCAATTTTGCTTTTCCCATTCAACTTTAGAAATATTGCTTTTCCCATTCAATTATAACAGGATTGATTTTCCCATTCAACTATACCAGTATTGCTTTTCCCATTCAACTCTAGCAGTATTGCTTTTCCCATTCAACTATAACAGTATTGCTTTTCCCATTCAATTATGACAATATTACTTTTCCCATTCAACTTTAGCAGTATTGCTTTTCCCATTCAACTATGGCAGTATTGCTTTTCCAATTCAACTTCGGCAATTTTGCTTTTCCCATTCAACTTTAGAAATATTGCTTTTCCCATTCAACTATAACAGAATTGCTTTTCCCATTCAACTATACCAGTATTGCTTTTCCCATTCAATTTTAACAGTACGGCTTTTCCCATTCAACTTTAGCAATATTGCTTTTCCCATTCAACTTTGGCAGTATTGCTTTTCCAATTCGACTTTGGCAATTTTGCTTTTCCCATTCAACTATAGGAGTATTGCTTCTCCCATTCAACTTTAGCAGTATTTCCCATTCAATTATAATAGCATTGATTTTCCAATTAAATTGTAACAGTATTGCTTTTCCGATTCAACTATAACAGTATTATTTTTTCCCATTCAACTATACCAGTATTGCATTTCCCATTCAACTATGATAGTATTACTTTTCCCATTCAACTTTGGCAGTACTGCTTTTCCCATTCAACTTTAGCAGTATTGCTTTTCCAATTCAACTATACCAGTATTGCTTTTCCAATTTGACTTTCGCAATTTTGCTTTTCCCATTCAACTATGGCAGTATTGCTTTTCCCATTCAACTATAACAGTATTGCTTTTCCCATTCATCTTTAGCAGTATTGCTTTTCCCATTCAATTATGACAATATTACTTTTCCCATTCAACTTTAGCAGTATTGCTTTTCCCATTCAACTATGGCAGTATTGCTTTTCCAATTCAACTTCGGCAATTTTGCTTTTCCCATTCAACTTTAGAAATATTGCTTTTCCCATTCAACTATAACAGAATTGCTTTTCCCATTCAACTATACCAGTATTGCTTTTCCCATTCAATTTTAACAGTACGGCTTTTCCCATTCAACTTTAGCAATATTGCTTTTCCCATTCAACTTTGGCAGTATTGCTTTTCCAATTCGACTTTGGCAATTTTGCTTTTCCCATTCAACTATAGGAGTATTGCTTCTCCCATTCAACTTTAGCAGTATTTCCCATTCAATTATAATAGCATTGCTTTTCCAATTAAATTGTAACAGTATTGCTTTTCCGATTCAACTATAACAGTATTATTTTTTCCCATTCAACTATACCAGTATTGCATTTCCCATTCAACTATGATAGTATTACTTTTCCCATTCAACTTTGGCAGTACTGCTTTTCCCATTCAACTTTAGCAGTATTGCTTTTCCCATTCAACTATACCAGTATTGCTTTTCCAATTCACTTTCGGCAATTTTGCTTTTCCCATTCAACTTTAGAAATATTGCTTTTCCCATTCAACTATAACGGAATTGCTTTTCCCATTCAACTATACCAGTATTGCTTTTCCCATTCAATTATAACAGTATTGCTTTTCCAATTCAACTTTAGCAGTATTTCCCATTCAATTATAATAGCATTGCTTTTCCAATTAAATTGTAACAGTATTGCTTTTCCGATCCAACTATAACAGTATTATTTTTTCCCATTCAACTATACCAGTATTGCATTTCCCATTACACTATAATAGTATTACTTTTCCCATTCAACTTTGGCAGTACTGCTTTTCCCAATCAACTGTAACAGTATTGCTTTTACCATTCAACTGTAACAGTATTGCTTTTACCATTCAACTATAACAGTATTGCTTATCCCATTCATCTTTAGCAGTATTGCTTTTCCCATTCAATTATGACAATATTACTTTTCCCATTCAACTTTAACAGTATTGCTTTTCCCATTCAATTATAACAGTATTGCTTTCCAATTCAACCTCGGCAGTATTGCTCTTCCGATTCAACTATAACAGTATTACTTTTCCCATTCAACTATACCAGTATTGCTTTTCCCATTCAACTATAATAGGATTACTTTTCCTATTCAACTTTGGCAGTACTGCTTTTCCCATTCAACTGTAGCAGTATTGCTTTTACCATTCAACTATACCAGTATTGCTTTCCCCTTTCAACTTTGGCAGTATTGCTTTTCCAATTTGACTTTGGCAATTTTGCTTTCCAATTCAACTATAGGAGTATTGCTCCTCCTATACAACTTTAGCAGTATTGCTTTCCCATTCAACTGTAGCAGTATTGCTTTGACCATTAAATTATAACAGTATTGCTTTCCCATTCAACCTCGGCAGTATTGCTCTTCCGATTCAACTATAACAGTATTACTTTTCCCATTCAACTATACCAGTATTGCTTTTCCATTCAACTATAATAAGATTGCTTTCCCCATTCAACTTTGGCAGTATTGCTCTTCCGATTCAACTATAACAGTATGACTTTTCCCATTCAACTATACCAGTAATTATTTCCCATTATATTATAACAGTTTTGCTTTCCCCATTCAACTCTGGCAGTATTGCTTTTCCCATTCAACTATACCACTATTGCTTTTCCTATTCAACTTTGACGATATTGCTTTTACCATTCAACTTTGGCAGGATTACTTTTCCAATTCGACTTCGGCAATTTTGCTTTTCCCATTCATCTATAACAGAATTGCTTTTCCCATTCAACTATACCAGTATTGCTTTTCCCATTTAATTATAACAGTGTTGCCTCTCCCATTCAACTTTAGCAATATTGCTTTTCCCATTCAATTATAACAGTATTGCTTTTCCCATTTGACTTTGGCAATTTTGCTTTTCCAATTTAAATATAGGAGTATTGCTTCTCCCATTCAACTTTAGCAGTATTTCCCATTCAATTATAATAGCATTGCTTTTCCCATTCAACTATGGCAGTATTGCTTTTCCAATTCACTTTCGGCAATTTTGCTTTTCCCATTCAACTTTAGAAATATTGCTTTTCCCATTCAACTATAACGGAATTGCTTTTCCCATTCAACTATACCAGTATTGCTTTTCCCATTCAATTATAACAGTATTGCTTTTCCCATTCAACTTTGGCAGTATTGCTTTTCTCATTCAACTTTGGCAGTATTGCTTTTCCAATTTGACTTTGGCAATTTTGCTTTCCAATGCAACTATAGGAGTATTGCTCCTCCCATTCAACTTTAGCAGTATTGCTTTCCCATTCAATTATAATAGTATTGCTTTTCCCATTCAATTATAACAGTATTGCCTCTCCCATTCAACTTTAGCAATATTGCTTTTCCCATTCAACTATACCAGTATTGCTTTCCCCATTCAACTATATCAGTATTGCTTTTCCCATTCAACTATACCACTATTGCTTTTCCCATTCAACTTTGACGATATTGCTTTTACCATTCAACTTTGGCAGGATTGCTTTTCCAATTCGACTTTTGCAATTTTGCTTTTCCCATTCAACTTTGGCAGTATTGCTCTTCCGATTCAACTATAACAGTATTACTTTTCCCATTCAACTATACCAGTATTGCTTTTCCCATTCAACTATAATAGGATTACTTTTCCTATTCAACTTTGGCAGTACTGCTTTTCCCATTCAACTGTAGCAGTATTGCTTTTACCATTCAACTATACCAGTATTGCTTTCCCCTTTCAACTTTGGCAGTATTGCTTTTCCAATTTGACTTTGGCAATTTTGCTTTCCAATTCAACTATGGCAGTATTGCTCCTCCAATTCAACTTTAGCAGTATTGCTTTCCCATTCAACTGTAGCAGTATTGCTTTTCCCATTAAATTATAACAGGATTGCTTTCCCCATTCAACTTTGGCAGTATTGCTCTTCCGATTCAACTATAACAGTATGACTTTTCCCATTCAACTATACCAGTAATTATTTCCCATTCAATTATAACAGTTTTGCTTTTCCCATCCAACTTTAACAATATTGCTTTTCCCATTCAACTATAACAGTATTGCTTTTCCCATTCAACTCTGGCAGTATTGCTTTTCCCATTCAACTATACCACTATTGCTTTTCCCATTCAACTTTGACGATATTGCTTCTACCATTCAACTTTGGCAGGATTGCTTTTCCAATTTGACTTTTGCAATTTTGCTTTTCCCATTCAACTATGGCAGTATTGCTTTTCCAATTCAACTTTGGCAATTTTGCTTTTCCCATTCAACTAGAAGAGAATTGCTTTTCCCATTCAACTATACCAGTATTGCTTTTCCCATTTGATTATAACAGTATTGCCTCTCCCATTCAACTTTAGCAATATTGCTTTTCCCATTCAACTTTAGCAGTATTGCTTTTCCCATTCAATTATAACAGTATTGCTCTTCCCATTCAACTTTGGCAGTATTGCTTTTCCAATTTGACTTTGGCAATTTTGCTTTTCCAATTTAACTATAGGAGTATTGCTTTTCCCATTCAACTTTAGCAGTATTTCCCCTTCAATTATAATAGCATTGCTTTTCCCATTCAATTATAACAGTATTGCTTTTCCCATTCAACTTTAGCAGTATTGCTCTTCCGATTCAACTATAACAGTATTGCTTTTACCATTCAACTTTGGCAGTACTGCTTTTCCCATTCAACTGTAGCAGTATTGCTTTTACCATTCAACTATACCAGTATTGCTTTCCCATTCAACTGTAGCAGTATTGCTTTTCCCATTCAATTATAACAGGATCGCTTTTCCCATTCAACTTTAGCAGTATTGCTTTTCCCATTCAATTGTAACAGTATTGCTTTTCCCATTCAACTTTGGCAGTATTGCTCTTTCGATTCAACTATAACAGTATTACTTTTCCCATTCAACTATACCAGTATTACTTTTCCCATTCAACTTTGGCAGTACTGCTTTTCCCATTCAACTTTGGCAATATTGCTCTTACCATTCAAATATACCAGTATTGCTTTTCATATTCAACTATACCAATATTGCTTTACCATTTAACTATACCAGTATTGCTTTCCCCATTCAACTATATCAGTATTGCTTTTCCCATTCAATTATAACAGTATTGCTTTTCCCATTCAACTTTAGCAATATTGCTTTTCCCATTCAACTTTGGCAATTTTGCTTTTCTAATTCAACTATAGGAGTATTGCTCCTCCCATTCAACTTTAGCAGTATTGCTTTCCCATTCAATTATAATAGTATTGCTTTTCTCATTCAATTATAACAGTATTGATTTTCCCATTCAACTTTAGCAGTATTGCTTTTCCGATTCAACTATAACAGTATTACTTTTCCCATTCAACTATACCAGTATTGCTTTTCCTATTCAACAATAATAGTATTACTTTTCCCATTCAACTTTGGCAGTACTGCTTTTCCCATTCAACTGTAGCAGTATTGCTTTTCCCATTCAACTATACCAGTATTACTTTCCCCATTCAACTATGATAGTATTACTTTTCCCATTCAACTTTGGCAGTACTGCTTTTCCCATTCAACTATACCAGTATTGCTTTTCATATTCAACTATACCAGTATTGCTTTTCCCATTCAACTATACCAGTATTGCTTTTCGCATTCAACTGTAGCAGTACTGCTTTTCCCATTCAATTATAACAGGATTGCTTTCCCCATTCAACTTCGGCAGTATTGCTCTTCCGATTCAACTATAACAGTATGACTTTTCCCATTCAACTATACCAGTAATTATTTCCCATTCAATTATAACAGTTTTGCTTTTCCCATCCAACTTTAGCATTCAACTTTGGCAGTATTATTTCTCCCACTCAACTATATCAGTATTGTTTTTCCCATTCAACTATACCAGTATTGCTTTTCCCATTCAACTATACCAGTATTGCTTTTCCCAATCGACTTTAGCAGTATTGCTTTTCCCATTCAACTTTGGCAATATTGATTTTCCCATTCAACTATAACAGTATTGTTTTTCCCATTCAACTCTGGCAGTATTGCTTTTCCCATTCAACTATACCACTATGGCTTTTCCCATTCAACTTTGACGATATTGCTTTTACCATTCAACTTTGGCAGTATTGCTTTTCCAATTCGACTTTTGCAATTTTGCTTTTCCCATTCAACTATGGCAGTATTGCTTTTCCAATTCAACTTCGGCAATTTTGCTTTTCCCATTCAACTATAACAGAATTGCTTTTCCCATTCAACTATACCAGTATTGCTTTTCCCATTCAATTATAACAGTATTGCCTCTCCCATTCAACTCTAGCAATATTGCTTTTCCCATTCAACTTTAGCAGCATTGCTTTTCCCATTCAATTATAACAGTATTGCTTTTCCCATTCAACTTTGGCAGTATCGCTTTTCCAATTTGACTTTGGCAATTTTGCTTTTCCAATTTAACTATAGGAGTATTGCTTCTCCCATTCAACTTTAGCAATATTTCCCATTCAATTATAATAGCATTGCTTTTCCCATTCAATTATAACAGTATTGCTTTTCCCATTTAACTATACCAGTATTGCTTTTCCCATTCAACTATGATAGTATTACTTTTCCTATTCAACTTTGGCAGTACTGCTTTTCCCATTCAACTGTAGCAGTATTGCTTTTACCATTCAACTATACCAGTATTGCTTTCCCCTTTCAACTTTGGAAGTATTGCTTTTCCCATTCAACTTTGGCAGTACTGCTTTTCCCATTCAACTGTAGCAGTATTGCTTTTACCATTCAACTATACCAGTATTGCTCTCCCCTTTCAACTATACCAGTATTGCTTTTCCCATTCAATTATAACAGGATCGCTTTTCCCATTGAACTTTAGCAGTATTGCTTGTCCCATTCAATTGTAACAGTATTGCTTTTCCCATTCAACTTTGGCAGTATTGCCCTTCCGATTCAACCATAACAGTATTACTTTTCCCATTCAACTTTGGCAGTACTGCTTTCCCCATTCAACTATACCAGTATTGCTTTCCCCTTTCAACTTTGGCAGTATTGCTTTTCCCATTCAACTTTGGCAATATTGCTCTTACCATTCAAATATACCAGTATTGCTTTTCATATTCAACTATACCAATATTGCTTTACCATTTAACTATACCAGTATTGCTTTCCCCATTCAACTATATCAGTATTGCTTTTCCCATTCAATTATAACAGTATTGCTTTTCCCATTCAACTTTAGCAATATTGCTTTTCCCATTCAACTTTGGCAATTTTGCTTTTCTAATTCAACTATAGGAGTATTGCTCCTCCCATTCAACTTTAGCAGTATTGCTTTCCCATTCAATTATAATAGTATTGCTTTTCTCATTCAATTATAACAGTATTGATTTTCCCATTCAACTTTAGCAGTATTGCTTTTCCGATTCAACTATAACAGTATTACTTTTCCCATTCAACTATACCAGTATTGCTTTTCCCATTCGACAATAATAGTATTACTTTTCCCATTCAACTTTGGCAGTACTGCTTTTCCCATTCAACTGTAGCAGTATTGCTTTTCCCATTCAACTATACCAGTATTACTTTTCCCATTCAACTATACCAGTATTGCTTTTCCCATTCAACTATGATAGTATTACTTTTCCCATTCAACTTTGGCAGTACTGCTTTTCCCATTCAACTATACCAGTATTGCTTTTCATATTCAACTATACCAGTATTGCTTTTCCCATTCAACTATACCAATATTGCTTTACCATTCGACTATACCAGTATTGCTTTCCCCATTCAACTATACCAGTATTGCTTTTCCCATTCAACTGTAGCAGTACTGCTTTTCCCATTCAATTATAACAGTATTGCTTTTCCCATTCAACTTTAGTAATATTGCTTTTCCCATTAAACTTTGGCAATTTTGCTTTTCTAATTCAACTATAGGAGTATTGCTCCTCCCATTCAACTTTTGCAGTATTGCTTTCCCATTCAATTATAAAAGTATTGCTTTTCCCATTCAATTATAACAGTATTGCTTTTCCCATTCAACTTTGGCAGTACTGCTTTTCCCATTCAACTGTAGCAGTATTGCTTTTACCATTCAACTATACCAGTATTGCTCTCCC
Source organism: Thysanoteuthis rhombus (assembly GCA_963457665.1). Taxonomy (NCBI): domain Eukaryota; kingdom Metazoa; phylum Mollusca; class Cephalopoda; order Oegopsida; family Thysanoteuthidae; genus Thysanoteuthis; species Thysanoteuthis major. Next base: position 44,874,977 of record OY735219.1, on the reverse strand, counting down.
CTTTCAACTATACCAGTATTGCTTCTCCCATTCAACTATACCAGTATTGCTTTTCCCATTCAACTATACCAGTATTGCTTTTCCCATTCAACTATAATAGTATTACTTTTCTCATTCAACTGTAGCAGTATTGCTTTTCCCATTCAACTTTACCAGTATTACTTCTCCCACTCAACTATATCAGTATTATTTTTCCCATTCAACTATACCAGTATTGCTTCTCCCATTCAACTATACCAGTATTGCTTTCCCCATTCGACTTTAGCACTATTGCTTTTCACATTCAACTATACCAGTATTGTTTCTCCCATTCGACTTTAGCAGTATTGCTTTCCCATTCAACTCTAGCAGTATTACTTTTCCCATTCAACTTTGGCAATTTTGCTTTTCCCTTTCAATTTTGGCAGTATTGCTTTTCCCATTCAACTTTGGCAGTGCTGCTTTTCCCATTCAACTATACCAGTATTGCTTTTCCCATTCATCTTTAGAAGTATTGCTTTTCATATTCAACTATATATGTATAGTTTTTCCCATTCAACTATACCAGTATTGCTTTTCCCATTCGACTTTAGCAGTATTGCTCTTCCCTTTCAATCATAACAGTATTGCTTTTCCCATTCAACTATACCAGTATTGCGCCTCCCATTCAACTATAATAGTATTACTCTTCCCATTCAACTTTGGCAGTACTGCTTTTCCCATTCAACTGTCGCAGTATTGCTTTTAATATTCAACTATACCAGTATTGCTTTCCCCTTTCAACTTTGGCAGTATTGCTTTTCCCATTCAACTTTGGCAGTATTATTTCTCCCACTCAACTATATCAGTATTGTTTTTCCCATTCAACTATACCAGTATTGCTTTTCCAATTCAACTATACCAGTATTGCTTTTCCCAATCGACTTTAGCAGTATTGCTTTTCCCATTCAACTTTGGCAATATTGATTTTCCCATTCAAGTTCGACAGTATTGCTTTTACCATTCAACTATACCAGTATTGCTTTTCCCATTCAACTATACCAGTATTGCTTTTCCCATTCAACTATACCAGTATTGCTTTTCACATTCAACTTTGGCAATAATGCTTCTACCATTCAACTATATCAGTATTGCTTTTCCCATTCAACCTTAAATGTATTGCCTTTCCCATTCAACTCTAGTAGTATTACTTCTCCCATTCAACTTTGGCAATTTTGCTTTTCCCTTTCAATTTTGGCAATTTTGCTTTTCCCATCCAACTTTGGCAGTATTGCTTTTCCCATCCAACTTTGGCAGTGCTGCTTTCCCCATTCAACTATACCAGTATTGCTTTTCCCATTCAACTCTAGCAGTATTGCTTTTCATATTCAACCATACCAGTATTGCTTTCCACATTCAACTATAACAGTATTGCTTTTCCCATTCAACTCTAGCAATATTGCTTTCCCATTCAAAAATAACAGTATTGCTTTTCCCATTAAACTTTAGCAGTATTGCTTTTCCCATTCAACTTTTGCACTATTGCTTTCCCCATTAAACTCTAGCAGTATTGTTTTTCCCGTTCAATTTTTGCAGTATTGCTTTTCCCATTCAACTTCAGCAGTATTGCTTTTCTCATCAAACTTTAGCCGTATTGTTTCTCTCATTCAACTTTAGCAGTAATGTTTTTCCCATTCAACTTCAGCAGTATTGCTTTTTTCCATTGTTTTTCTTTGAAATTCATTTAAAACTTTTGAAGATATTGTGTGATTCAAAGAGAATAAAATTTTTGGATCCACACTAGAATCCAATCATATTTACTACAGCCTCGTACCTTCCACAAAAATATCATTGAAAATGATTGAGAACCTACTGAGGTATTGTGTTTATAAATGGACAGACACAAGTGAATATATCTCTGTGAACATTGTTGAGGTAAAAAGGCCAGAGTGAAATTCTTCTTGCTTAGCATGGAAAGGACAGGAGATCAACCCTGTATATAAAATATCCAACTGTCTTTGTTTCATGCATATGCTATTGTTTTGCTCTACTGGGGGGAAAAAATGAGCCACTTTTCTTCCCATACAGATTGTACACCTTGAGAAGGTTATAAAATTGATTAACTAAAACATTATGGTTACAACAAAAGCCATGAATGAGATCAACAGTCTGTACAGCCCATGACATGACTCATTTCAAAACCAGAAATACAGAAGCTATCATAACAAGAGTCTAATTTTTTAGATGAAAATGTAAACACTTTACCACTTGAAGAAGACAAAATTATTAACAAACTTCCTTCTTTATCCCAATTTTGAGTATTTTTATTGTTTGAAATGTTAATATGCAAAATTTCTTTTCATTTTTTCCATATTAGTAGAAATTTGGATTTATCATTTGTTAGATTATCATTGCTATGAATATATTATCATTTATTCCTGGGATGTTGAAAGGATTTCAAATGGCTTCTTAGAAGACAGAATTTAGTTTTCCATCATGAAACAGGTTATTTGTTCTGAACTTTTTTCATCATATCTTGAAGTATAATTGAAAAGTGCAAACTATATTCTAACTTGAGGTTTAATTACAAATGACAAGTATTAGTCTTCCAATGAAATCTGTTAAATAGAGACCTTCATTTCTCGTTAAAAATATTATTCTTGACCTCATCAGTAAAAAAAAAAAAAAAAGAAAAATCAAACACAAATTTTACCAATTAGTGTACGATTTCTCTTTCCTGTTTGCTCTTTGGTATCAATTTGTCTTTTTTTCCGTTGTAAAATGCCAAAGTAACTCAAAGAATATGCACATACAGAAATTGTCTTCATCTTGTAATAAGTATGCCTAATGCTGTGTTTTTTTTTTGTTTTTTTATAGACTCATTTATAGGAAGCTGTGAATATCCATGTGTGTACCCAGGTGACAAGTGGACAGCCAACAGCTTACAAACATTCTGTGATGTAGTCCTGCATGTCACCAATTCACAAGCGGCTGCAGCAGCTGCAGCAGCAGCAACACTAGATGACTATGATGACACCAAGACTGATAACAACCAAAAAGAAGGCAAACATGCAAATATCACTGTCATTAACAGTGGTAATGGTGACAATTTTAATGAGATACATAAAGACTATGAGAAAAAAAGTGTAAAGAATGATTTAGCAAAAGAAGAGAAAACAGCAGAGGATTTAGCAAAAGAAGAGAAAACAGCAGAGGATTTAGCAAAAGAAGAGAAAACAGCAGAGGATTTAGCAAAAGAAGAGAAAACAGCAGAGGATTTAGCAAAAGTAGAGAAAACAGCAGAGGGTTTAGCAAAAGAAGAGAAAACAGCAGAGGATTTAGCAAAAGAAGAGAAAACAACAGAGGATTTAGCAAAGGTAGAGAAAACAGCAGAGGATTTAGCAAAAGTAGAGAAAACAGCAGAGGATTTAGCAAAAGTAGAGAAAACAGCAGAGGATTTAGCAAAAGAAGAAAAAACAGCAGAGGATTTAGCAAAAGTAGAGAAAACAGCAGAGGATTTAGCAAAAGTAGAGAAAACAGCAGAGGATTTAGCAAAAGTAGAGAAAACAGCAGTGGATTTAGCAAAAGAAGAGAAAACAGCAGAGGATTTAGCAAAAGAAGAAAAAACAGCAGAGGATTTAGCAAAAGAAGAGAAAACAGCAGAGGATTTAGCAAAAGAAGAGAAAACGGCAGAGGATTTAGCAAAAGAAGAGAAAACAGCAAAGGATTTAGCAAAAGAAGAAAGAACAGCTGAAGATTTAGCAAAAGAAGTCAAGGAAGAATTTGAAACCACAAGAACATTACAGAGTTGATGGTTTGAATGTAGCCAGTACCCAGCGCCTACCTCCCTCTGCATCTCATTGCACCTCTCTGCTAAAGAACACAAATAGCTATTACTAATGCTGACCAAGTGGCAAATATGTCACAGGTAGGCACCACTGTTTTCTTCATTGATAACAACTTCTCAGCGGAGACCCGAACAATGCAGAGGAATGCTATTTCTTTTCTTAATGCAGTTTACTATTTCAACTTCTATGACTGGCTGTGTGAACTGGTCCTTTACTTAAAATTATTACCAGGGACTATATCAATAGACACAACTCTGCAACCTCTTGCAGTCTGAACCTGTCCATCTGTATATCTATCCGTCTATCATCCTAGAGCTTGGTCATTTTTTTTAGCAAAAAAACAAGAACAAAGTAAACAAAAAGACTATCAATTTTTCTTTTATCCATATCCTCCATTCCCTTCTTTTTTCCATTATTTAAAGAAATTAAATTTTTAAATTGAATTTTTTTTTATTGGGGAAATTTTAAAAATTGAATTCAATTTTTCATTCTTTCCTTTAAAATCAACTTTGATTGTGTCTCTTTTGCTCAACTGTGACATGATGGCTCTTGAAGCTTTAGGATGGCTAGATGTACCAATGGGGCTTTTAAAAAATTATTTATAGAGGTAAGAGGAAGAAAAATGAAAATGGGTGTGAAAATTGAAAAATTTGCTTACAAGTTATATTCATTAGGGTGTAATTTTATTCAACTGGAAGTCTATCTCTCTACCTTTAAATGTTCAATGTGCAGGCTATTGTGGTCTTATGTGCAGTGCAGCAGTGAGCCTGTGTCACGAACAAACTCTGCATAGTGGTTAAATAAATTGATTGTTATGATAATTATTTTAATACAATTACTGCTGACATAGAATATGCTCCTTCAGCAATAATGAAAAATGGTAGCGAACTGAACTTTTCACAGGTTTTTCTGACAGTTTGATTTTTATTTTCAACTTTTAATTGAATCATTTTTCCATTTACTATTAAAGCACTTGAAGCTGTGAAGTATTGGTCTAAAATTACCCTCTTTATTCAAAACAAAAATACCATTCTTTAAAAATTTTTTAGTAAATGTCTATTTTTCTTGTAAATCTTAATATGGGTGTTGGCTAAATTTAGGGGGATGATTCTATGAGCCACATTTTTGTGTCAAATGGTTTCGAAAAGTTACCATTTATTTGTGCTGGGCAGATGTTAGCTACTTGAGTCTGTGGTAGTCTTATCAATAACCTGACATGGTGTGTCTGAAGTTTTGTGGGAAAAGAAAATGGATTTAAAAGTTTTAAAAGAATAATAATTGGGAAAAGATTAAAAGTTTTGAATTGGAAGATTTTGTCTGTTGGAAAAATTTGTTGTGATGTTGTATTTGAAGCAGTACCTTTGCAGACAGTTGGGGCAACAGTTACAAATCCAAATAAAATATAAACTAAGCAAAGGCAAAAATGTAACATTTCATCTGTAACATATTCCCTTCTCTGAAATTTTATTAATCTTGATAATGAATGCTGAATCCAAACTTGGTAACTTCTTGCGTCTTCTTTGTATACCTGCAATAATGTAGTGTGCTTGTGAATGAATGGTAGCATTAAGATTATAATGGTAATTTCTGGTGTCTAAAACAATGCTACTTTTTTCTCCTCAATCTCCCCCTGGCCATTACTCTTAACCCCCCTCTCTCTCTCTCTTCAGTACTTTTTAATGTGCTATAACTGATTCTTGATTTAAAAATTGATGTCTATTGAATGTAAGGGTGTCTCAATATATAGATATATATATATATATATATATATATATATATATATATATATATATATATATATATATATACATGTGTGGGTACAAGGTAGCAGGGAGAGGAGTGACACTAGCAATCTGTAGCCCCACTTCAACTCGTAGCCTTTCCTTTGCCCAGACCATCATAGTTCAGGTGAGCAGCACACATTGGAGGGTATTTCAAAATCATTTATTTTTATTTTAATTCAGTGTTCAAATCTTATTGCACTGCAAAAGAGAATTCCTCAAAAAGATGACAATCCTTCTTCCCAATTTTTGAAAAAGTGGTAGAAAGGCTTACATGCAGCCAAATCAAAGTTTACATTCGAAATGAATATGGTAGGCGCTTGCATATGGTCGTCACGGTTTCTCGATGATTTCAATTTGATTTTTACCATTAACTTTGTTTGGTTTGTGTGTTTGACATTTCTATCTATGATGCCATCAGAATAGTAAAAAATGATCAAGAATTGTGAAGCTCTCTTTGAAGTCATGTTATAACACTGATCCTCCTCCCAGCCTAAAAAAAACTGAAAAAATTGAATGAAATAATCTCCTACTCTATAAAGAGTATCATACAAACTGATTGTTTCTTTTTCAAGTCTGTGACACAGATCTGTATAGTGTCTCCTTTGGTGTCTTATGACTAGACAGATATCATCCAGCAATAAAGGTCCCACAAGTCTGGAGCCAGCAAGGGGAGGGGGATTAGAGTGATGATCTCAGGAGGGGGGGGTGCCATAAATAGAGGCTGTGACATTACCTGAGTGTGTTTCTCCATCTGTTGGTCTCTTTTGGTGGGACAATGCTGGCTGATTTCTGTGTGCCTGTTTGCATGTATGCTGCTGTCTCGAGGGCCTCAGCTACACTTCCATCTTTTCCTTCTCTTTACTCCGGCTTACAAAGCCCCAGTGACATTCCTTAATGTTTCTGTGTGTTATGTGCCTAAGTTTCTGTCTGTGCAGTCTTACTAGAATGTAGACTAGCAGAGGACCAATTCTTCCTTATCTTGCTGGCCATGTCATAGAACAGCATTTATTTATGTTCTGGCCATAGACTATCTTTGGACAAAACATCTCAGCAATCAGGAATTCTAGAATTACACATTACTACAAATGTTGCATGTTAAAAAAAATGTTCTATAAAAGTAAATGATGACAGTGATGACTTTCTTACAGAATTGGGTGTTAGTGTGCTAGTTTGTATGATTGGTTGGATAGAATATCAATCAGTAACAAATTCTGTGGGAGAAGTGTTGATTTCCATTTTGAACTAAAAAATATTGCAAAAGCAGATGCAATAATATTTTTTAGTTTTGTATCCCTTCCCCACCTTCTGTTCTTTCATCAATCTCTTCCTTTTTTTCTCCTCCTCCAAGTGAAGTTGTGAGCAGCTTGATCAACATCTTTCCTCTGCCTGTTTCACTCACCTCCAACACGCTGGAGGAAAAATACTATAGACACAGCTGCATTTTGTCAAGGTATTGTTGACCCCCACTGAAGTACATACATAACTGTACCTATTTGGTGCACTCAGCTGTGAAATTTAAGGTGAGGGAGACTAGAGGCCACACCCTGTGACATTCAAAAAGAAATGTATTACAAAAATGAAGGAAAAGCATGTTATACAAGTTGCCTCTATACAGGAAAGAAAAAAAAAGCTACTGTGTGAGAAAGTATTCAACTTTCTTTCCGAACGTTTTTTGGTCAATTCCATTGTCTGTAAATTAACGTAACTCAAGTTATTACTTGGATGTTTGCGACATTTTTTTCACCATTTTAAAATTGAATAAATTTACTTACTGATGATGACAATTAGTTTGCTTTTCTTTGTATGCATTTCCTTATTTACTTAAGAATCAGACATTAAGACAGTGGTTTTATTTCTGATATCAAGTCAGACATTTTTATTTGTAAATTTTGCATTTATCCTGTTAGAATTCTTTGAAGATAAACAAAGGAAACCTCAGAAACAAATTACGGAAGTTATAAATGGAATATAAACTTATTTTTAGCAGCTTATAATCTATTTGATTTCCAAATTTCCATTTATCATCTATAATAAAATTACAGATTATATCTCTGTAAGCATAAACAATTCAATGAGAAAACAATAAAAACAAATTTTGACTGTGGTGTCCATTATTTTGCCATGTAATGATAAATTAGACAGCAGTGCACTATATGGTTTCCCCTTCCTCCATTTGTGGAAATTTATCAATTAGATGATGTATGATCATGGAGAGATGGGCACTTTATCTCTGAGAAAAATCTAGAACATTTGCCACTTCCATGAACAGTAGGAAAGGTATGCTACAAACATGCGAATTGCAGACAGGCATCAGTGACTCATGGAAACTGCAGGCGCCCACTGGTGATGCAAAAACAGGATCCTTGGCAAAGGGGAACATTGCATCAAATCACAACTCAATTTAAGTCTGGTGCCTCTCAGTCCATACACTGTACAATGTACATTTGTATTCATTGACCACGGATGGGGAGGCTACTGTTATTATTGACCTTATTGTATTGGTTATATGGAATATTGACGCCATATCGTAGGGTCGAACGAGTCATGTTTCCTGATTTTGAAGTCTGCAAGGGCCACTCTATTGAAACTTGGGTCTTGTCTTGACAGATATGACATACGCAGATCTTGTTACACATTATTTCCACCCCTTTTATGCTCGCTATGTTTCCTGATAGTGATGATTCATTCCAGTGAGATAACGTAACACCCAATTGTGCACGGATGACACAAAACTGGTTACCATATTTACATCCAATTGAGCATCTTGCAGACCTTGCAAGATCACTGCAGCTGCACCCAGCAGATACAACTCAGTTATGGACAGCCTTGGAATGTGTATGGATAGATGAGCCCCACATATAAGAGTATGCCAAGCAATATATTGCTTGCTAATAGAATGTAACAGAAACAATATTTTTCCAATTACTGGACTTCAATTTCCTTCAAGAAATTGTAATGTACAAAAAAAATTAGAATTTTGACTAAAATACTCAACTGATAAGTAACAGATTTATTTTCATGGCTTAGAGTGTAACCAATATAATTCTAGCACAAATTTTTGATTGATGTAACTATGAAACCACAACACATCTCATTGACAAGAGGTATATTACATCACCAGCCATTTCCTATGCATTCAAGTATACAAAGTTGACTGTTTCAGATTTAACTGATTAGAAAACAGGAAGTAAGCCAGCTAAAGCAATTATCAATTAGAAATAGATGTTAGAAAATCAGTCTACATTGAATATCAAACAATATTCATTTACATTTCCGATTAGATGCTTTTGGAATTTCTCTTTTTGAATTTCCACTCTAATTTGCACGTTAGAAGGATTTTATTAGCATTTTTCCAATATTGTAGATAGCTTCATAGGGGACATCATGAAGCATTGTTCCAATACTTTGAGTTGCCTCATACTTATAGAAGTCTCCTTTGAAACTACCAATAATATTGAGAGCCTTGTTTCAATATTTTATGTAGCCGCAAGAAGGATTTCTATAAGTATCGCTCCACTACTTTAGCTTGCTTAAAGGAGGACTTCTCCGAACATTGTTGCAATAATTTGGGTGGTTGCCAAGGACCTCTGTAAGCATCATATCAATGCATGAAAAGAACATCTATGAGCATTGTTTCAATCCTTTGGGTAGCTTCAAATCTTCCTTGCAGCTTCGTTCAAATACTTGAAGTAGCCCAAAGGTGGACTTTCATAAATTTCATTCAGATACTTTAGGTAGCCCCAAGTAAGTCTTCCATAAGCATCATTTTAATAATTTACGTTTACTCAAATCTGAAGCATCATTCTTACACTTTGGGTAACTTCAATAAGGACTTTTATAACCTTTCCAATACTTTAGTTAGCTTCAAGGTCTTCTCTAAGCATTGTCCCAATACTTTAGGTGATGTCAAGGAGGACTTCTATAAGCATCATTCCAGTATTTTAGGTAGCCTCAAGGCAGACTTCTATATACATTGTTCCATCACGTAAGTAGGATGTCTATAAGCATTGTTCCAATACTTATGATAGCCTCAAGGAGGACCACTATATGAATTGTTCCAGTACTTTGACTTCATGGAGGACTCTTCCTATTTGCATTGCTCCAATACTTTAACTAGCTCCAAGTAGGGCTTTGATAAGCATCGTTCAAATACTTTAGGTATCCTCAAGGAGAGTTTGTACAAGCATCATTCCAATATTTCAAGTAGACTCAAAGCCTTCTTCAACTACCATTCCAATACTTCAGTGGCCTCAAGGAGAACCACTATAAGCATTGTACTTAAAGAGTCCTCCTTTCTGCCAAATGAGAGGAAATAGAGGTAGGATGATTATGTTGCACCAGTCTTCTCACTTGAGAAGGTTTGCTCACCTCACAAATAACTTATTTATAATTTTGACTTTTAAATTTAAGAGGAAGCAGTTCTTTTGCTAGTTTCCTCAGAATTGTGCAAATATTTCATCCTTAGTATCTGATGAATCTGCAATGGTAACAGCAATTAGAGCTTCTATTTGATATATATTATAGTAGTCCCTTAAATTTTGCACATCCTTCACAATATTGAAATTCTACAAATAACTTTTGAACCCCCCTCCACATTGCCATACGATCAGACTCTAACAGTCAACTGATGTAACTGGATGAATGATGATCATTTAAGCGTTTATGTAGTTGATAGGGAAAATAGAAAGAAGAAATCAGGACAAGAAAAATTTAGGCATTTATGTTGACATCATAGTGCTCATTAACAAGATCCAAAAGTTAAACGATGCATAAACCATCCTTCATGTCCATATCGGTGATTTCTGATTTCAAAGAGAATTCTAAATGAATTAGTAGTAGTATTACTAGTTTTATTGGTGGTAGTAGCTACAGGAGGAAGAGGAAAGTCAGCCAGATTTTCATGTGAACCAATTCTATTAAAAAATAATTAGTAAGTTTA
>OY735219.1:44844448-44856948 GCA_963457665.1 Thysanoteuthis rhombus | reverse complement strand
TAAATAATGACTGAAACTTTCATATTGTAGATATGATAAATAAATTTATAGATAATTTCAATTCACAGTAGGGAAATGCTATTTTATATAATCAGTTTGGTTTCACATAACATGACAAACAAACAGTTGAGTGTTAAATACCCTAAATTAGAAGAGGATTATTTTTCCTTCATGACATAACCAAGACCAGAATCAAATCCTACAGGAATTTGACAAAATTGTTTTAGATTTTTTCAACCAAGTTTTGTCTTTCAAATACAAAATGAAAAACTTACCCAGCTAAATTTTCTTTCTTAGATCTACTCATATTTTCTAAGTAGAATGATGGCAGAAAATATTGGAGAGACAATTCAGTGTGAACCAGAAGCACTTTCCCCTAAAATGATCCCTTCAATGCGTAATGCAACCTTTTAAAAAAGGAATATCTTCCTCTTGTATCTTTTCCCACCATCTCTGGAATAACTTATAGTTCTGTCATGATGAAAAAAATTCTTGTTGACAGATAGTTGTGAACCACATGTTTCACACAGCTTTCATTGCAATCAGTAAGTGCTTCTCTAGAAATTCCATTGTTATATGAGGCATTCAGACCCATCCATCATTTAGTGTATCAGTTCCCTTGAGGCTGGGGATCCTTCAGAGATCTACAAAGGTATGACCGGGGGTCACCGGGTAGATTTTCAAAGCCTGGGGTCTGCAAGTTTGTCTAGTAGGCCGATCTTTCAAAAGCCAAGCTAGAAATTTGACAGCCCAGGCAGGAGGCTTGGCTCCTTGAGGGCCCCTCTGACATTTGTTATTATGTAATGTTAGTAAAATGAAAGTGAACTGATGCGGTCATTGAATATTCACAAAATTTCCATTCAGTTCATAATCAGCAGTTGACAAAGAGGCACACAAAGAGATTATTACAAATTCAAAAAAGTCAGTTAATCCCCATCATGATTTTCCCAGCAGATTTGATCAGCTGATCACAGAAATAATGAAAACATTTATTTAATTCATAAAATTATTTTTTAAAACAATTTTTTTTCACCTATTAATTCAAAAATTTAGATAATTAATACCAACCCTTACCATTTTTTTGTTAGAATCACCTTCCATCACTGCTTTCAGATTATTCTGGAGTATTCCACTTTGACAAGCTCAGGAAAGAAAAGTGAAAAAATTTATTATAATTGTGTGAATTTCGGAATTCTTAACCAGTAACAGAAAACTGTCAGCTATAGTATTTTTGGATAAAATTCCATGTTTGTAGCCCAAAAATTGTTATGATATCATTCATTTAGTATAATAGGATATCTTTATGATCTAAATTAAAATTCATAAAGCTTGAAGAGAAAAAATCTATGAGAAGAAATATAAAAGCAGGTATAGTAAACCTAATGGATACAAGAATAGTTGAACGTCATTGGAATTAAATGATTATGATGATTGTAAAAATGTTACTTAAAATTTTTTTCCTGCTCCCAAACAGACTGAGTTTCATGAATTGACCTCATAATTAACTTTTGAGCCAAAACAATTCAGCGAGATGTTATGGAAAGATTGGGAAAAGTTTTTGAAATCCAATCATAATTTTAAAAATCATATTATCTCATAAGTGCAAACATTTTATTTGTTAATAAAATAATTGCAATCAATCTTGGCACAACATTTTAATGGGTAGATCTAAAATTTTTTCCTTGTAGTTTTGGTCATGAATTACCATTGGTTCCCACTCTTCTATGAATGTTGGTAAGTAAAACCAAGCTGGTAATTAAAAACACAGCTGAAAGCCAACAGCACTTTTGAATCCCAAATCAATTCTTAACTGACTTTATACAAATTTTACATTTTATGTAGGAATCAACCAATCATTAAAAAGTAAATAGGTTTCCATCTTCAATTTGAAATCATCTCAAAAATACTGATAAAAAAAATAAAAAACAAATCCAACTAGCTAATAGATCATGGTAGTTAAACTTACCAACTGCTGCAGCTGTCTTTGAAGTAGGAATGTTAGTGCAATCCCCGAGACCAAAAACATTTGAATATTTCACATGCTGAAGAGTTTGTTTATTTACATTCATATATCCTGACGGATCACTCAAGGTACTGGCTTTTATAACATTTGGTGCTGACATTGGAGGAGTGACATGCAGCAGGTCATACTGAAATACACAATAGAGTTTGAAAAGCAGTGATTACATTTTAATGGATGAAGTATCAAATATACACTGAGATATGATTATACTTTAGCTTTCTATACTAGGCATAGTTTTTTGTTATTTTTTCAAACCAAATTAATTTGTTTCTGCATCTAGAAAATAATCAATGTACATTTAAAATCAACTATTACTGCTCAACTTCAACAATTTTTAAAAAGTGTAAAAATATAGTTGCTAATCATAAGAAAGTAGACAGTAGAGAATGCTTTACAGAAAATTTGCCTATCTGGCAGTTCCCACCTAGTTTGTATCTGAATATAGAACAGAAAACTATGGTTCAGTTTAGCATTATAACTATCTTTTAAATATAACTCAACCTCCGAAACCCTTTAAAAAAATATTTTTCTGAAACCTTTTGAATTGAAATCATCCCCTGGGGCCAATAGATGAGAAAGAAGGATTATCAGTGTAAATAATAAATGAAATAATGGCACATTTTGGAATCCGCTCCAGAACTAAAAAAACAACCTTAGAATCATCAATCTTTCTAAACTTTCTGCTTGTAAATAGAGGCACAATAAAACATAATTTTGTCCAAAAATTAGGATCTCAGAATTATTGCAGTGATTATACTTGTAGAAATCAGTGCTGACATATTTGTCATTTCAAAAATTTGTATATCAAACACATACTAATTATGAGATTTGAAATGACAATATAGGGAGCATAATTAAAAATTATAAAGTGAACCCTAGCACTGGGAAACAGATCTTAGAAAGAACGAAATACTCTCAGAGGAAACATATCATAAAGAGCGAACATTTTAACAACATACTGATAAAGAAAATGCCTTCAGTACCTCCTGCAAATTCATAACTACCAGCAAGCAGAGTATCTCCACTACGTAAAACAGAAAGACATAAAAAAGCAATAATCAACCAGTAAACAAGAAAAAGAAAAAATATATGAATAGAATACACCCTCCAAAAATAGACATCCCCAAAACAAATCTAATCATTTACCTGGAGGAGAGTAGTGTAGAGAACCCTGCGCTACATCATATCTAAAGCTCAACCTAATGCTTGATGTTGAGTGTATCAAGCACTTTATGAAATAAACCCATCACACATCGGATATTGTATTATATTACATTGTATTGCATATATATATATGTATATATATATATATATATATATATATATATATGTGATACTAGGGAGCCAGGAGTCCCCCGTGTCCTGAAAATTACTATGGCTGTTACCAAAAATTACTATGGTTATTACCAGTAATTACTATTGTTATTAAAAAAAGGAGTTATCTGTGTTAAAGGGGATAATGTGTTTTTCGAGATGTCATAGGAAGTTGGGGCACCTGTGCTTTTTCAATCTGGTGTCATCTGTCAAGTCCTGGGTTGCAAAAACAAATGCTTTTGGAGAAAAGTTTTGTTCCCGATTCGTTGACCATGTCATGGGAAGTTGAGTTATCTGTACTTTTTCAATCTAGTGTCATCTATCAAATCCTGGGTTTGAAAACAAAGCCAGATATAAGGGTCAGTGTTTGGGGTCTAGAGAGAGAGAGTAAAAGCTTATGAAAGAAAAGTTATTTGCAGAGTCCTTGGGAGAGGGGGAGACTAATTTATGATATTGAACAGACCTGCGTCACGAGATGAATGAGGGTCAATGTTTTGGGTTTTTCCGGAGAGGTCGAGATAACAGGAAAAAGAAAGAAAGGAAGTCAATTACAAGAGATACAGTATCGATACTAAGGGCTTAAATAGGAAGGGTTTTCGTAACAAGCAGTCAGAGTAAAATTTGGGTTTGGAGAAGAGAGTCGTTGCCAGCTCTCTCTCGTGTCAGCCGTCCGCCTTTAGTAACCGTCAACCGCTGCTACCATTCAGTAGACTACCGTTCGTGACATGAGAGACCAGTCGTCATTTTGACTTAGATAATAATCGGCCTCCTCTCTTTTCAACTGCGAATAGGCATTTCCCGTCTCCAGAGATATTGATAATCAATATTCTATATAAAACATATAGACGAAATTCCGTTTTGTTGCCTTCTTTTACTAACCCAGAACCACGGCTGGGTTTAGTATAGTTTGTGGGACCACCCCAACAGAAAGCCCCACATATATACAAAAATATATATATATACACACACATATGTATATATACATACCTTCAATTCCACTAGTAACTGCCACACCACAAAACTATCAAATATGTAGAACACCACACACAACCCCTAGCAAGCAAGTTAAATTCAGCATACAGACACCACAGACCTCTGAAACAAACATTCGTATTTGAATACATCAAAATAATCCCAGAAAAAGCACTTCTCGTCATTGTGGGCATCAAATCCCTATATTCTAATAATAAATCAGAAGAACACAATCTAGCACTCAAAGGAGCCCTTGACAATAATATGACTGAAAAACCAGAACAGAAATTATAACAACCCTTATGCAACACATTCTAACACTCAATAGTTTCAACTTTAATAATAGACACTTCCTCCAGATGGAAGCTGCTGTGCCTATGGCACAGCCTCTTCATCGTCAAATTCAAAGAGACCTACATATACTCAGAGATGGACAAAGACTGCATCTTCTATGTCAAATATATAGATGATATTCTTTTTATATACGCAGGAGTTAAAGCCAAATAGAGAAATTCTTCAAACACAAACTCTAAATGACTGAATTAAATTTGACAACAAGAAATCTACTGACTCCACAGCCTCCCTAGACACCTGCACATACATAAATAAGAGAAACCTCCAGACCAACCTCTATACTAAACAAGCAGACACAATAATTAAAATTTGCTCTGCTGAGAGTGAATTTGACAAACAACTCTAACTGACAACAACATTTCACTAAACAAGAATATTCACTAAAAAATGCAGATAACCAAATGGAAAAACCACTACAATACCCAGACAAGAAACAGTTACACTCTCTAACAAAAATAAACCCAGCTGCATACAACTTATAACCACCTTCCACAACATACTCCCACTTCTGTCACATGTAATTAATAAGAGATGAGAAATACTTACACTTGAAAGAGAACTCAAAGAAATATTCCTAGAACCATGTTTTGTCGCCTGCCATAGACTCCCGAATATAAACGACATGATCAGCAGTAACACTATAATGAACAAAGAAGTCTCACATAACACCATTTCTATAACAGCTAAATTCAGCCAAACCTGCAATAGAAAAAGTCTATGCAGCAACCCCTTTAAACACACTAGTACTAGTACTAGTACTATTACTAACAAGACATTCTACATATACCAGTTTTTCTGACTGTAGATGCAAAAATTTCATCAACCTCCTAGAAAGTGATAGATGCAACTGGATATACATACATAAGTCTGAGTGGTGATTCAACATTAGACTCGATAATCATAGGCAAAGACTTAAATCACAAAATCATCCCAACTAACACACAGTATAATGACACTTCTGCGCAAAAAGCCACAAAATTCCCAACTATTGAAGAAAAATGAAGAATACACCTCCCCACACAACCGAAGTTGTAGAACTCAATGAAGATGGGCAGATTATCAAACTTGGGACTCTATCTCCAAACATATGCAACACTAAATCAAACAACCTTAATCTTAACATCACATACATACACACACACATATATAAACACCTACCAATAAAAACCAATGTATTATATCTCATTTGTACAACTCTAAGGCCATGCAATTTTTCATAACATCGCCTATAACCATTGAGAAGGGAAAATACTCATTTCCCAGAGTATATAAGATCAAAAATATCATGGACCCCCTCTAATACACTACACGGATTAATAGATTATCTAAATTATCTACATATACATCTTCATATACACACAATCACTTATATATATATATATATATATATATATATATATATATATATACACACACGCACATGTGTATATTTATCCACATATACATGTATACATATATGAACAAATAAATGCAGAAACACTTATATATATACATATATATATATATATATATATATATATATACATATTCCTACATGTATATATATATACTATAACATGAATATATAATCATATACATATATATACACACATATATACACGTATATATATGTTCATAAACACCTAGACATACACAAAAACACACACATATGTATATATACACATATATGTATAAACCTATATATAGAAATATGTATACATTCATATGCATATATACACAAGTATATTTATATATATATATAAAATCATATACGTATATATATATACATTCAAATACATAGATACAAATATTCATATACATATATACATATAAATTCATATTCATACGTACATTCATATTCATGTATACATACATATTCATGTATACATTCATATTTATGTATACATTCATATACATATATACATATTCATATACATATATACACATTGATATATATATACACACATTCATATATATATTCATATATACATTAACAATCAGATACATATATTCATATAAATGTACACATAAGTATATTCATGAAGAAAAATATATAAATATCCATATAAGCAAAGATTATATATATATACATATTTATATATATATATATATATATATATATATATATATATAATGTGTACTGTAGAGAGTGGGACAGACTCGGGAGTGAAGTTTTTGGAGGTAAGGTTTATTAATCCTTATAAGTAAATTGTCCATACATGTTTCGGGATTCTTCCCATCATCAGTGGTGTGTGCTGTGTGAGTGAGTATTAAAATATACTATGTGGAACCAGAGTCCACATATATATATATATATATATATATATATATATGTAAATATGTATACGAACAATGTATATATGTATGTACATGTATATGTATATGAATACATTTGTACATTTATATGAATATATATATGTATACTTACACGTGTAAAAGTATTATGTATATATATATATATATATATATATATATATATATATGTATATATATATATATATATATATATTTATTCATATATATATGTATATGTATATATATATAAGTGTATGTTTATGTATACATACATATATATATATATATATATATATATATATATATATATCTTAAAACAGATCTCAGAGATTTATTCACATATACATGTGTCATTGCTTACTGCGGACACCTAAACATGAAAGATATTCCCCACGATTCGCCACAATTTCCTATCATGGGCATCGCGGAGCCAGTATTACCTGAATTTATCAAGTTCATCTCTCCATATTGTGTTTTGTTGGCTTCAGTTCGATATGTGATTTCTCGGGATCCATATTGCGAGAGGTGATGTCCATCATTTGTATTCAATTCTTGCAACATGGCCTGCCCGTTGCCATTTGAGTTTTTTAATAGTTTCTATGATGTCACGAACACCTGTTTTCTTCCTTGTATACTGTGTTGTCTTGTGATCTCTCTCATGGGCACGTTGCATACTTTTCAGTTTTAAGGCCTGTCTTTTGGTTAGGTTCCAGGTTTCAGCTCCATAAGTGAATATCGGGAGAATGCATTGGTTGTATACTCTTCTCTCTAGGATTATTGGGATCATCTGGTTCCTGAAAGTTGCAATTGCTCTGCCGAAGGCTTGCCATTCCAAAGTGATTCTTCGTTTGATTTCCTTCTCTTTTGAAGGTCTCATGGAGATTCGTTGTCATAAGTGGTCTACCTTGCCAAGTTTTGTATTTTCTATCTTGACAGTCATGTTCTTATTCTCAACATGATTATTGCACATGGTTTTCGTTTTAATGAAGTTCAGGTGTAGGCCGACTTTTTTTTTTCTTTGTTTAGAACATCTAGCATTAGTTGGAGATCATGTAGTTTCTCTGCGAAAAGGACGGTGTCATCTGCATATCTAAAGTTGCTCAAGTATTCGCCATCTATTTTGATTCCTCCATTTTCCCAGTCCAAGATTTGGAAGATCATCTCAAAGTAGGCTGAAATGAGTTTGGGTGAGCTGGTATCACCTTGTCTTACTCCTTTTTAAAGCTGAAACGGTTCAGAGTGCATATGTAGCCTGAAGAAGGAGTTACTGGGATTGTATATATGTTTCAGTACTTTAACATATACAGAATCTACATCTTGTAGGGTGATGGCCTTCATGACCATTGGAATTTCTACAGAGTCAAATGCCTTCTTGAAGTCTATGAACGCTACCATGAGTGTCATTTTGTATTCTGCCGCCTTCCCTTTCTGCTGGATTATTGAATGAATGGAGATGGTCCATAGTCAAGAGATTTCTTCTAAATCAAGCATGTTCTCATGGTTGATCCTCGTCCAGTATTTTAGTATCCGGTTAGTGATAATTTTTGCGAAAAGTTTGTATCTGCAGTTCAGCAGGCTTATAAGCATGAATACATGTATATAAATATATAAATAATTATAATTGTATATACATATATGAATATATATAAAGATATGTAAATATACATATATATATGTATGAATATATGTGAAAATATATATACATACATATATATATAGGAAGAGAGGGAAAGATGTACATATATATATATATATATATATATATATATATACATATATATGTATAAAAATATATGTGTATATATATCTATAAATATATATACATAAATATATATATATATACACATATATAAATGCATATATAAACACATATGGATATAAATATATATACTTATGCATATAAATATACATATATATACATAAATATATATAAATATACATATGTATATATATACATATATATGAATATTTATATATATATAAATATATTTATATACATGTGTATAATATTTATATATGTGAATAAATAGATATATAGATACACATATATGGATATATATATATATACATATATATAAATATATATATATACGTACATATGAATATATATATATATATATACACATATATGTAAATTCATATCTATATACAACGATATATGATTTATACATATATATACGTACATCTATATAAATATATTCATATATATACATACATAGATATAAATATATATTTACATGCACACATATAAATATATATATACATATAGATACATAGATACATATATATAAATACATACAAATACATATATATAAACATATATATATAAATATATATATATATACCTATGAATACACATACATATATATACAAACATATAAATGTATATATATATACATGTATATATGTAAATGTATATATATACATTCATATATATATAAATATATATATACATACATATATATAAATACATTTATATATATACATACATATATATAGATACATATACATGCACACATATAAATATATATATATATATATATACATACATAGATATATATGAATATATATGAATACATACAAAAACATATATATATACATATATATATAAATATATATGTATACCTATGAATGTATATATATATATACATACATATAAATATATGTATTGATACATGTATATATGTATATATATATACATATATATATATGAATAACATATAAATACATGTATATACATTCATATATGTAAATGTATACATATAGATACATATATATAAATATACATATACATACAATATATAAAGAAATATATATATAAATATATGTACATACATACATATATGTAGATATATATCTATATACATACATATATACAAATATATATATGTATTATATATACATAAATATATATATATATACATATATATATACGTATATATATATGTATAAATATAAACATACATATGAATGTATATATAGAAAGATATATATATACATACAAATGAATATATATATATACACATACATATGTACATATATACATACATATATATACATATATATATACACATACGTATGTGAACATATTCATATATGTTTACACATATATATATAAACACATACATACGTATACATCTATATATGCATATATACATATATATATACATACAAATACATATATGTACATATATACGCATATATATGTAAACATGTATATACATACATATATAGATACATACATAAGAATATATATATATACATACGTATATATATATATTCTTATGCAGATAAATATGTATATATATATATATACGTACATATAAATATATACATACATACATATATATGAATATACACATACATGATATATATATATATATATATATATATATACATACGTATATATAATTATATATACATATGAATGCATATATATGGATAGATATATATACATACATATATATGAATATACATATATATACATTCGTATAGATAAATATAAATGTACATACGAACATATATATGAATATCTATATAAATACATACGTATATATAGATATTTATATACATAGATACATATATATAAAATATGTATATACATATGTACATATAAATATATATATATATATATATAAACATACATCCATATAAATATATGTACAGATTCAAACATACATATAAAAATATATATACATACTTACGTATTGATATATATATACATTCATACTTATAAATATATATATATACAAATATATAAATATATATATACAAACATATATATAAATATATATATACATACTAATAATATATATATACGTACATACATATGAATATATATATACATACATATGCATAAATATATATATACATACATATATAAATTTATGTATACATACATATATATGAATACATGTATATACATACATCTATATAAATATATGCATATATATAAATTTATAATTGATGAATATTGATATATATATACATGCATATATAAAAATACATATATATACATACATAAAAATGTGTATACATATACATATATATGAATATATATATACTTACAGATAGATACATATATATATATATATATATACAGACAAATAAACATATATACATACATACTTGAAATTTATACATATAAACATATATAAATATGAATGTATACATACACATATATAAATATACATACATACATACTTATTTACAAATATATATATATATATTCATAATATAAATATATATATATACATACATATATGCAGATATATATACACATACATACATATATATGAATACATATATATACATTCATACTTATGTATAAATATATATGTCTATAAGTACATTTATATAAATATATATATACGTACATACATATCTGTGAATATATATATCAATATATACATATATATGAATATATATATCCACACACATATATATGTAAATATATCCATACATATATATATACATACATAAGTACATACATATACACAAACATATATTAATACATCCATATAAATATATATATATATATACATATATAAATATATATACATGAATATCTATGTATTAATATATATATACATACATACATCCATATAAATTTATACATATAAATAAGTATAAATATACATAGATATATATATACGTACGTATGAATATATATACATACATATAGATGTATATATATATATATGTATATGTACATATATATGAATATACTTGTATATATATATATAAATATGTATATATATGTACATAAATATTAATATCTATATACATACATGAATATATGTCAATATCTATATTCGTATATACATATAAATAAATATATTTATACATACATACATATATAGATATATTTATACTTACATAAATAAATAAATTTATATATATATACATACATGTAAATATATATATATACATATATATATACATACATACATATATATATACATACATACGAATAATAACAAATATAAATATATATATACGGACATACATATAAATATATGTATAATACATATATATATATATTTATATATACATATATATATATATATATATATATATATACATAAATATATATACATATATATGTATACATATTGATACATACATATATATACATATATATACATACATATATATGCATATATATATATAAATGTTTATACATACATACAAATATATAAATACATACATAGAAATATATACATATACATGCATACATATAAATATATATATACATACACACATGAAAATAGTTACATACATACATATAAATATGTACATACATACATCCTTTTTTATGCACATATTTATTCATATATATACATACATACATATAAATATATTAATACGTACAAATAATATATGTATATACATACATATATATATATATATGTATATATATCGATGTATTTGAATGAATATATACACAAATATATATATCAATATATTTATACATATATATATAAATATGTGCATATATTTATATATACATACATATATATAAATATATATACATACATGCATATATAGATACATATATATA
>OY735219.1:44821948-44839448 GCA_963457665.1 Thysanoteuthis rhombus | reverse complement strand
GGTAAATATGGCTTCCCGTTTATCTGATCGCACTTCAATTAAATTGTGAAAGTAATTGATGTTGATATTTCTGTAAAAATATATATTCATAGAAATTTTGAGAGAACTAGCTATGTAATGTTGAAAATTTATGCAGCCAACTTCAAGTTGCTCTGTATATTGTAATTAGTAAATAAACTCCAATTTAGGTGATAATATCATTACCTGAACACTATTCTGGGATTAACTGATTGTAGGCTCTTGTAAAATTTAAAATTGATTTCTAACATGAAAAAGAATTTCTGAAATCTTGACCATTTAAAAAGTGCAAAATTATTCACAATTCAAAAAAAAAAAATACTTTATCAATATCCAAATAGAGCTACAATGTGAAAATATATGGTCTCCATATCACTTGTTGTTTAAATATGTTACTCTCTTGTGAAAAGAAAATGAAATAAGCATGTAGGCACTTAGTGAAACAGTTTCTTTGAAATATTCCTAGTGAATAATGAAATTACAACTTACCGTCCTGCAGCAATTCTTTCCAGCTCTTGAGCATAATACTTTACAGCAAATATCATGCCCAGACTGGTGAAATACTCAATATCAGCTTGATCTCTCTTGCCATTCTGAAATAACGAATGTGATGTTATTTTAAATGAATTTTAATCAATCTGTATGAAATCCTAACATGTCAACTCAGTAGGAAGACTAGGGCCAATTGGAAACCAGGCTTAATTGAACCACAGGCCTAAAGGGATTTCAGTCATTTTGGTCCCGTAGGTAAGGCACATTAAGGCCTACCTTCCTGACTGTTTAAGTAAAACTCCATGACCATGACCATGAACACATTCCATCTCATAAGAAGCAGTTAATCTTGTAAAATAGAAGTCACTTAAGAAGAAAAAATAGATCCATCCACGTGCTATTATTATACTGGAATAGCAATAAAACTACTGAATCAGAAACATTGACCATTTCTTCTAGCTCATCAATATTTTTAGCCCCAATTAGCAGACAAATAATTTGAAACATCTGAAAACCAAAGCACAATGACAATAATTGAAAGCAAAATGCGATACCCTCCCAAGAGGCTAGAACAACACGTAAGGAATCTGAAGATTTCCAAACACTATTGTCCCACAACTCCTCTCCTTGTCTCTATTAGTTGGGGTTTAAAAGTAATAGTGCCCATGAACATTACCCTCAACAAAAAGAGAGAAGGGTCAGAGCAAGCACAGGCTTGATTAGTAGAAAACCTACACGCAGGAAGTAGTGACACAAATTGCAAAATGGAAGGAAGAAACTGATATAACTTATAGGAATGATGAAAGAATTTTTTCAAAAGAAAATTAGCACCTGATGAAAAAAAAAAACTTGCATATAAATGTTTTATTTGTTAACTTACTTTCTTGAAACATTGCAATATTCTACTTAATAATTGATGGAAATCTATTTTCGTTTCTTAAGACTGAAATTTAGGCCTTTATTGTTCTCACAAAGCCAAGGGTAAACTAACTAATTTTTCCAATTTTAATTACTTTACTCTGTTGGATTATTTTTAATGGATAATTTGCAAAAATTCATTGTGTTTCATCTGTTAGCTATGTCTGTAAATGAGCTACACAAGTAGTGCTATCAGCTGACTATATCTTGGCAATGGGGTGTCCAACAAAACCATAGGACACAAGGATTAGAGAGGGAGAAGAGAGTTGTGGTATAAGAAATACTAAGAATAATTGATTGATTTCAAGAGTTGTTACTTTTAAACTGTTTAATTCTCATGATGGTCCACACGCGCACACATACAGACATTCTCTGTGATGCTTCCAAAACCTGAGCACGGAATCAAGATAAGAAAAGAACAAAAACAAACAATGTTATCAGCAACGAGGGATAAAAAGTAAAGGATTTACACAGAAATAGATTTTTTAAATCTCACAATTTACCAAGATTTTTGTACATTCTGTAATACTGAGAAATCATTATCATTCTTCAGGAAAGCTGTAGATATATATAAGGAGAGCCATAGAATAAATCTTTTGGAATTCAATGTTAACAACGAAAATAAAAAGAAAAAATTCAATAGACAGAACAACTCTTTGTAAGTCATTTGTATTTATTATGTTGTGGTCATGGCTATTGAGAAATTATAACACTTATTTCAAATTATCCTGACTATTCTCATCATACATTCAATCATTGAATAATTAAACAAATGAAAAAATAATTTTGATAATACTTTTTGTTGATACTTTATCAATACTGATCAACTGAAAAATGCTTCCTCAAGTATCTCAATCTTCAAGATGATTGGCAAGAGAGAATAATGACCAGAGGTGATGAGACAAGCAATGCCAGTTGTTTTCACTTTAAAGCGATACTAATAGCTTGATTATGTCACTTCTTCAGTGATAAACTGGTGCATTATAGTTCAACTTTAGAAATCAAATGAAAATGGCTGTTATTTGTGGCTTGTAGGCCAAAGTATATTGTCACCTCCAGCGTAATATTTTGCTATATGAACACAAGTTATCGTCATTTAAGAATTTAAATACATCATGTAGTTCCAAACTATTTTTCTTGAGAAATATATGGCAAAAAAGATTGCAAAGAGAGAAATATATATAATTGTAAAATTTCCAAGTGTTTAGTACATTTTTCATAGTTGCTTTGTTATTCTCTCTCTAATTACCTTTCTGAAGAAATCATCAGTGAGATACATAATCTTTTGAGAAGCCCCAGCACATTTGATAGGAGTGTTTGGATGGGTGAAAATAGCCTTTCCTCTTTTGAAAGATTGCAATGCTGGAAATGTTTTGGAGACTGTCTTCACACTGTAGTTAGACACAACCATTGGATCTGACTGCAAGGCATCAATAAGTCCTGTTACCTGCAAAACAACAAATTGAAATTATCATCATTAAAGAATTGCAAGGTTTTAAATTCATTCTTGCATTCATAATTGTTTTTGCCTGAAACTGACCACAAATAATGTTGTGTTACCACATGAAGACTGTTATGTGTTCATATAACGTCACTCTTTCAGAAGGCAACTTTTAAGGGGACAGCTACTGCCGTGAAAAAGGGTGTAGGAAAAAAAAGATCAACAAGACAAACACTATCTAGAGGAAAATATCACTCAGTTATTCTTTGTATTGACTAAGAGATATCCCTGAATTTTGAAACACGGAACAACACTCAAGTGAAAAGTGAGAAAAATATGTGGACAACACACTAAGCCTTGGTTGCTGTATCTATGTCTCTCTGAACTCCATTTCTTTTCTCTGTCCTCTCTGAGTTGTCAGCCCAAATAGATAATTCCCTCATGTGTTGATCTTAATTTGGCCTCCCATTAGTCTCTAGCACTACCATTCCATCCAATGCTTCATCTTTCAATGTATAGAAGCTATTTTTAGTAAGGAAAATAGTTCTAAGCTGAACGTTGAAAATGGTAACATTTCAGATATTAATCAAATTTTGCAAATAGGAAAGTAATCATTTGGAATGTTTTTCAGTCTGGTATGAATCAAGGTCTTTTTATTTTAGGTGAGTTAATGAACCTTATCTATACTGATTCAGAGATCTTACTGCAAATAGTCTTTGATAGATGTATTGAAATAAATTATAACAAATCTACAGTGCCCAGTCAGGTAAATAACATAAAAATTTGAACAATATCATATTGTTTGAAAATAGTTCCTTCTACTTTGGGTAAGACATGAAAACATGAATATCAGCTTTCTATAATTCATATATTTGAACTTTCTGTGGCTTCAAATTCAACAATGACAAGAGATCTGAAACAGGATAGATTAGAAGAGCAATGTAGAGTAATAACCTATAAAATAATTATCATTTCCTGAAAGCCAGATATCATTGAGGAATATTCATGGCAGGAAATGAAACTTTTATTTTCTTATATACGCTGACATTTAAATTAGAATACTCACCAAATGCTGTACAGAAAAAGACATTAGACACATTATGATTTGAGTAATCCAACTATTGAATGATCTTTTATTGTGATTATTACATTGACTTTGGGCAAAAAAGCCAACATTTTGACACAAACTCATACCTATCAGTCAGTGAGTGATACTTGGTCAGCTTCTGCTCCATAGCCTGTTGAGTAACAATACCTGGCTCAATAGCCAATGAGATCAGGTTGCCATAGGCAAAGAAATCACCACATCCCAAATAAGTGGTTCACCAACTGCAATTCGGAGAACAGTTATCCCATCTAGGAGTTTACCATCTCCCTGGAAAGTGGCCCATACTGAGGCAGCATGGGAGGGGGTTTCCCCACAACAGCAGCGTTAAGGTTCATCTGCTGAATAGGTGCTAAGGCTGTCACAGGGTGAAACTGTCTGGCCATTCCAGTGTATTTCAATGGCAATCATCTGTGAGAACAGATTCTCTATCCTTGATGGCAGGAACAGAAAATATTATCCGTTAAAAAGAAATTGCCTCTTTTAATACTCTGGCTTAAAAAAAAAAAGAAAATGTTATAAGATTTAAACACTGAGATGGAAAACAAGTAAAAAAAATCATTATCTTTTTTACTTTCAATTCACCAACTAACAACATGACTACAAGCTAACTTTAATAGAAACTCATCCATTCAATCATGAACTTCTTCACTATTGTACTATTCGTTTCAGCTGATTGTATGACAAGTAATGATAAATCTTTCATTGTTTTTATCACTTGGTTCATTTCTTTCTTCTATTATAATTCTTGTTCAATGTAATCTTGTTCAATGCTAAGTACAAACTAATTTCTCTGCTTAGCCTGACACCACAAAACCAGCAGTATGTCAACTTAAGAAATAAATCATTCCAAGTGTGAGGATTGGCATATTGTTAGATTTTTTTATTCTCTTTCATGTAGAAACAGGACACATGTGATCTGCTGCCATATTGATTTCAAAATGACTGATGAAAAATTGCAATGCGATCAGGAAATTTCAATGACCATTCCGAGATTAAAAAATGGTGATGTTAGTATGTGAGGATAAATTGTTGGGGGTGACAGTAATGGAAGGTACATGAGAGTGGATAGGAGAGTGCATGCTGTCTCTATAAGGGCTTGCTGGAAAACGAACCTTGAATGGTATTTTCACTTTTCGCCTTTTTTCTCATAAAAATGAAAAATAGTTCAAAGCTGCTTTTGAAAAACAGGGATCACTACTCTGAGTTTAGTCAATAGTGAAGCGCTGAGTAAGAACCCATTTCACTTCAATTGATACAGTAGATTAGGTAAAAATCATTCAATATTTGAAAAAAATGTGAAAATGTAGATTTTTTATACCTTTTCACACAAAAAAGAACCTAAGCGAACTGACCATCATTGCAACTGTCATTTTGATTTCAAATTGTCATAAAGAATTGCTATATTTCAACTGCTAGAGCATATAAAGTTTGATATAATTTCTCAAATTATACTTGGAAATATTATAATTCTCAAATATTATTATATATTGCAAATTTTATTTTCTATTATCACCATTTTTAAAATTACTGACACACTTGTGATCTAATCGTTTGAGTCTTGATTTTATTGGAAAGAGCATTGGAAAAACTAACCGTGGGAAAGTTTTCACCCCCCACCCCGCCCAATTTGAACAATGTTGGTGGAAATTTCAACTAATCTATAGGGCCAACTTCATTTTATGTAATGGCCATTTTAAAATAAAGATATTGGTCAAAGTTTTGGTTAGATCATATGCGGAAGAGCAGAAAAAAAAACTTACCAGTATGCAAATTTTCACACCTCATTTTGAACAGTTCTGGTTGAAATTTTATCTAATCTACTGTACTATATTGCAAATTTTGTTCTCATTTATCACAGCCATATTAAAATGAAGATGGCAGTCGCAGTTCTGGTTTGTTTGGTTGTGTCATGGTTTTATATGAAAGAGCATTACAAAATTCAACAGTAAGTGAGTTTTCACACTTTATTTACATTTTGAACAATTCTGGTACAAAATTTTATCTAATCTATACTGCCAATTTTTTTTCCATGGTGGCAATTTTAGAATAATGATTTTTTCAGATACTTTGTATTGTTTTTTTATATAAGAGAGCATCAGAAAGTCTACCAGTATCCATGCTTTCACTCTTTGAACAATTTCCATTGAAATATCAATGAATCTATTTGACTAATTTGTGAATTTTTTTTTCTTTTCATAGCAGCCACTGTAAAAAATGAAGACGCCTGCTGTTTCCATTGAATCATTTATATTCTGTTTTATTTGTGAAAACCATAAGGAGATCTTCCAGTATGCTAATTTTCACACTTTCACAAGTTTTTCTCTTTTGAAAAATTCAAGCAGAAATTTCAACTAATTTATAATGGGAATTTCATTCTATTTTCTACAGAAGCTATCTTGAAACCTAAACCATCAAAAAATCTATAAGTGAAAAAGTATAAAAAAGATTTAGCAGGATGCAAGTTGTTGTACTTTTGGTCAGATTGCATGCATCATGTTTTCATATGAAAGAGTATTATGAAAGTTTCGGCTTGAAATTGGACCTTAGCTACCATAGCGACAAGAGTGTTTCAAACCTTTTACTATGCAGTAGCCGAATAAGTTTCCTTGAGTACCATAGGTTTTGTAATTTGAAAGAGTTTCATAAATGTAGTGAAAGGAGTTGACAGCATTGTTAAAAAGAACACTTGTTCAGACAAGAATAAAAGAGTAATATCCATTGTACATGCTGTAATAGGTTCTTACCAACTCATTTTAATAAGTTATAGGCTGGCAGTGAGAGTAACAAAGATGGCATACAAAAATAATTTGATTATTGTAAAATGAATTTAGTATTGTATCTAAATTCCAGTACAGGATAACTGAAATTGAAGAGAAATGCAATAATGTCTTCAGTAGTGTGATTTAAATGATGCGGGTTGGGGGGCAAATGTCAATCCTTAGGAGATAGAATGAAATGATAGAAAAAGAGGGATAAAAAGAAAAGGAAAAGATTATACTTCCATAGAACTATTCATTTTGTTCATGACTGATATGAAAACAGTGTGTGTGTGTGTGTGTGTCTGTGTGTGTGTGCGTGTGCGTGCGTGCGTGTGTGTGTGCAACATTTTGGCAGCAAAAGAAAGGCTAGTGTTAATGAGAAGACATGGGGAAATCTCTCAACTATTACAAATTCCTTTCACACAGAAACATGGTTACAGGTAAGATGCGAGGTTGTTGATCATCTTATAGCATTGACCACCGAGGATAAGTTGTGTGATTTTAACAAACAGAAGATGTTAAAAGGGGGGGATGATCTGTAAATCCATAGAAAAAACAAAACCAGAAATGGCTTCTATTATTATTGCTTATAATTTGACAGGAGTAAACAATTATGCTTAGAGTTATTTTTTTCTTGTCTGGATAGAAACCAATCGCTGCCAATAACTGAGGTTATTTCATACGCGGAACTAGCACTAAATAGAAAATAAATCCAAATATATGATTAATCTTTAGTTTTCTATAATCTCTATCTTTATTCAAAATTTCCATTCTTGCTGTTTTTCATTTATGAGGCTTTTCTTTCTTTTCCTTTTTTCCTGCTTTTGACTCTGAATGTCTTGTAATTTTTTCAATATAGTTGATTGTTGATTCAAATCAATGTTTCAGTGAAAGACATTCAAATAGGTCTGGTTAGTCACAGATAAAATCAAGTGACCAACATCTTTAGCAGCATGCCATGTTGGAGGTGATCAATGAATAAGTTACTCTCCCAACTTTTGTTAGGGAGTTATCAGTGAAAAGTTTGCATTTTCAAAAAACAACTGTGAACATTGATGGACAAACAAAATGATCAATTTATCATAGAATTACATAGTAAATTGAACCTCTAAAAGTTGATAGGGGGGATTTAAAAAAAAAAAACAGTTTTTTTCTAGACATAAGGAGTAAATGTTTACATTTCCATCCCTCTAGCTCTAGTGGTGCAGCCTGTATTCATAAAAGATAGATAGCCAGGCAGGCAGAGTCACTTAAAAACTGAAGATACCTGGGTTTACTTGAAAACTGGAGAAACTAGTGTCAACATTGGCAATTGATTGTATTTTGTATCTAAAAATAGTAAGTAATAACTAATTACTAGACTTGGACAAATTCTATGTTTGTGAATAATACAATTGCCATTCAACATTATCAGTCTTTTAACGCCCGCCGTTAGACAAAGACCTTCCCAAGGATTTGCCACAATTCTCTATCATAGGTGTCGCAGAGCCAGTATTTCCTGAATCTGTCCAGTTTATCTCTCCATCTTGTGTTTTGTTGGCCTCGGTTTTGCATGTGATCTCTGGGGATCCATGTTGTGAGTTGTGATGTCTATCAGCTGTTTGTCTTTCTTGCAACATGGCCTACCCATGGCCATTTGAGTTTTTTGATAGTTTGTATGATGTCTGAGACTCCCATTGTTTTCCTGATATACTGTGCTGTCTTGTGATCTCTCCATGATTCTCTCTTATGTGCATTGCTCGCTTCTCAGTTTGTCTAGTTTTTGAAATTTGAGCATGCTCTGCCAACGGCTTGCCATCCTAGAGTGATTCTTTGCTTAATTCCCTCTTCTTTTGAGGATCTCATAGAGATTTGTTGTCCTTGGAAGATGTAGTGGTCTACCTTCCCCAGTTTTACATTGTCGATCTTGATAGTTATGTTCTTATTCTCAACATGATTATTGCACATGATTTTCAATTTACTGAAGTTCATGTGCAGGCCGACTTTTTTGCTTTCTTTGTTCAGTTCATCTAGCATTAGTTGGAGGTCGATTAGATTCTCTGCAAAAAAGACGATGTCGTCTGCAAATTTGATTCCTCTATTTTCCCAGTCCAGGCTTTGGAAGATCATCTCAAGGTAGGCTGTAATGAGTTTGGACGAGCTGGTATCACCTTGTCTTACTCCTTTTTGGAGCTGAAACGGTTCAGAGTCCTTATTTAGCCTGATGAAGGAGTTGCTGTGATAATATATATGATTCAGTACTTTAATGTATACAGGGTCTACACCTTGTAGGGTGATGGCCCTTATGACCATGAGAATTTCTACAGAGTTGAATGTCTTATTGAAATCTACAAATGCTACAGCAAGTGGCATTTTGTATTCTGCTGCTTTTTCTTTCAGCTGATTTATTTAATGAAGATGGTCCACCGTCGAAGAACTTTTTCTAAATCCAGCCTGTTCTTGTGGTTGGTTTTCATCTAGTGTTGTAGTAATCCAGTTGGTGATTTTTGTGAAAAGTTTGTATATGCAGTTGTGTAGGCTTAAGGGTCTTTTGGGTTTCCTTTTTTGTGTAGAAGCACTATGATTGCAGTGTTCCAGTCTTTGGGGACTTTACTCTGTTTTAGACACAAGTTGAATAGGATAGCTAGCTTTTTGTTCACATTCTTACCAGCCTTTTTGAGTAGATTGATGGAGAGGTTATCTGTTCCAGGGGCTTTTCCTTTTTTTTATTTGTTTGATGGCTTGCTTTACTTTCCATGGAAATTCTGGGAAGTCCTTGAACTGATTTTCAGCTTCTTGTGTATTCTGGTCGTAGTTTTGCTATCTTTGTTTGGAAGAGAAGAGTTCCTAGCAAAATTTTTGGGCACGTTTGACGATTCTGTCCGTCTGTTGTTATGTCTCTATTTTCTTCTAATATGCAAGTTATTTGTTTCTGTCGTATACTGAGAGCTTTGCTTATTGTTTTAAAGCCCCAACGTTTTTCAAGAATGGTTTCGATGATGGCTGCCGTATACCTTCTTTTGTCTTTTTTTTAGTTTCTTCTTTATTGTTTTGTTTAGTTTGGTTTCTTCTATTATTTCCCTTGTGGTTTGAGGTTTCTACGCTTTTCAATAAGTTTCCTGGTTTCATCTGAGATTTTGCTAATGGTCGCTGTGTTTCTTGGTTTAAACAATATTAATTAAAATAAGCATCTTCTATCAAAGAGGTTGTTATTTTGCTGTGGAGTTCATTGATGTTGGTGTTGTTTTCTTCGGTGAGAATATCAAATCGGTTTTCAATTCTAGCTTGAAGGCTGGGGTGAGTTCATTCGGTGAATTTAGTGGTTGCGGTCTAGTGTGGAACATTTTTCTGCGTTCTTTCTTGGTGTTTATTTGCATCTTACATCTTACCATTCTATGGTCGCTTTTTACGTTTACTTGGTTCAGAATTTGAATGTCTTTGATGATGTCACTTTTGTCCATCAGGATGTAGTCTATTGTGTTTTCAGTTTCATGGTGGGGGCTTTTCCAAGTCCATTTTCTATTGGGTTTCTTTTTGAAAAATGAATTCATGATTTTGAAGCCGTTTGTGATAGCAAAGTTCACAAGATCTTCACTTCTTTCTTTAGGTGTTTTGTACCCGAATTCTCCGGCGCAGTGTTAGTTTCCTTGCCCTACTTGTGCGTTGAAATCTCCCACAATGACATTGAAGTATCTTTGATATCTTGTAAAAAGGAGTTCAAGTCATCATAGAAGTTGTTTATTTCTCTGGTTGATGGCGAAATGAGAGCGAAGACTTGGATGACATTTAGCTTGTACCTCTTTGAGAGTTGTAAGGTGACACTAGCCATGCGGTCTGAGATAGCTTTAAAGCCTACCATGTTGTCTTTGAGATCTTCATTAATGAGAAAGCCTACTCCACTTTGTTTCACCTTCTCTCTCCCATAATTGTAGAGAAGATGTTTGCTTTTCAATTTTATTTGTTCTTCTCCTGGTCTTCTCATTTTGCTAAAACCTATGATGTCCCATTTGATGTCTCTGATTTTGTTTTCGAGATGGGTCAGGTGAGAGTCTGTTGAGAGTGTTCTGATGTTGTAGGTGCTGATGTATAACATTGTTCTCTTGTTGACGGGTTTTGAGTTTTGTTTGAGTGGTCGGTGTTGAGGCGCATCATTCCCACCCAAGGCAAGAGATACGGCTGGACCTTTTGGGACCGATGACTCAGCAGGGACAGGCGTTAATATTTAAGGGAGAGGTATGCTCATTTGCAAACTACCTATCTGACTGGACAAAAATCCATAAAAATATAAATCCATTAGACATGTTAGTATTCAACAACACAAAGCTGGCCCCGTTAGAGATGCATATAGTCTAAGATAGGATGCAAGGTGGGCTGATTTACCTGGATAGACAGCATGAATAACAAAAAAAAATCTTATATACCTTATTCTTATACCTTTTCAAATCTAACCGTCACCTACAGTGCCGTGTACATCCAGGCCTGTCTGCTTACCCACCAGGAGCAGATAGTGGGTGCTAAGAGCCAGTAAAGCTCTAAGGCCACTCTGATCAACACCAGCAGTGACCAATCCACCAGATCCCCTGCCAACATGTCATGGGCCAGTGTGGCAGGGCATAGCCTAATACTCCCCGTACTTCACACAATGGAAGTTATACTGGCCATTCTTGCTGAGTCTTCAGTCCCAAAAGGCCCAGCCACATCACTCGCTTTGGGTGGGGATGATGTGCTCCAACAGCAACTACCCAAACACTACACATCTGCCATTATCTGTTGAAAAAAACCCAAAAAAAAACCACACAAACCCAGATTTTTTAATTCGAGAAATTTACTGAGACATTTTTCATGAGAACATTTAGTTTATTAAAATCAATACTAAAAATTTTATAATAAATGTTGAGATTAAACTATAACCCTTCTATTTCCAAAATACATAATTTAATTTCTAGAAAGAAAACATCTTTGCCCAATATGATTAATAGAAGCACAAAGCACATTTACCTTATCAAAATCTAGCTGCAGGCCCATAGCCACCACAAGATACTCATAAGATATCTGGAAAACAAAAACACAGAAAAACAATCAATTATGGATTTTAGAAGAAAAAAAAAAAGCTGATAGACTATAAAACTACATTCAAATGTCAAACTGAGCAAACAATTCCACTCAGACCAGCAAACTTTTTTTTTCTTGACAACCCTCTTCAGAGCTCTTCTCAGATTCTGCGGGGCACCCTGTTAGAAAGGAATACAGCACAAACAGATAGAAATTTATTTATCATTATTTCAGTCTAAGGTTCGCTTCAAATGTGCCAGAACCATTTGGAATAGTTGCTTCAGATGAACTACTCTCTTACAGATGAATCTCAATTTACTACTTAGATACAAATACTGAAAAAGAAATTCTTGGAGAATCCAAACCATGAAATTGTATTTTGATCCATTTATTGTGTAGACATAAAAGTAATTATTTGAAGAATCTATGTAAAGTTAAAAGCATCTTGAACTGTAATATTTTTCTTTGCTTATAACCCACATTAAAACTAGCAAAATGAATGTTGATGAAGATACTTGTGAACATTTTATAAAAGCAATCTTTTTAGCGCAGCTTAAACAGAACATGGTATTTAAAACAGGATTTTTGAACGCAATCCACAAGAACAATTTCTCTCATTGGATGAAATTTTAAATACTTTTCATGCTTGACTCGTGCAACTTATACAGTCACTGAACAGAGGAGGAGGATAACAAATGAAAACTTATTCTTACCTTACTGCCATTTTGGGTGGTTACTGAATGTCCTACAGGATCAAAGGTCACTACTTTGTCTTGGATCCAGTCGCACTTTTGGGGCAAGACATTCATCATTGACTGTTTAGACTGTTCAACATTTTTAAGCCCACCACCAACCAAAGTCCAAAGAGGTTGATAATAATGTTCCTAAAATAAATAATAATGTAGCATATAAAGATGCTGATATCAAGATTATCCCATCCCCATAACATTTTGAAAATTGCTTGAGCAAAACAAAACAAAAACCTGGATCTATCTTTGCATTGTCTAAAAATAGAATGTCAGTATATCACTGCATATGATTTCCTTAAAACAAATAAGTGTCAAAGTAATTTTTTAAATTTTCAAGGAAAGAGGAAATTTTGAAAAGGAAAATGAAGCCAATAGCTGGGGTAAATACTCATCAGAATCAAATGAAAAGAATGACTAACAATATATCTTGTAGAGTAATTTATTGGTGAAAGAAGAATAATTCTTAAACTGCTCAAGATGGGGGGATTTGACAAAAAAAACAAGAATATATCTAAATATGTAAGAATTTTTACAAGCAAGTAGCAACTTTCTATGTAATACAAATTCTAATCTAATCATTTACCAATGGATATTTTTAGGTAGAAATTTTGACTATTTAATGAGAAATCTATTAATTGATCCACATAGCCTCTAACTGGTGTGATGTGTCCTTTGAAATCTCTGAATTTTTCAGTCATTTCAGATTTTATTTCCATTTTATCAACATTGATAGAATAGAAGTGATTCCTTCACAATTAAAACATGAAATGAAAACAAAATACAACCTTATCTGTTAATTTCATTAATGCATATTTTTAAAATATTCAACTTCATCTTTTTTCAAACTGATATTCAAGTACTTTGAAATCAATGAGAATATTCTGATTGATCATTCAGTTACTGATGTTTTCTCTTGCACCAATAATCAATGTTTAGTAGGAAGGGGATGGGGTCTACTATATGATGTAAAATAGTCAAACAGGAAAAACTTGCCTGAGATAAACTGTAATACAATTTATCATATGTTTTGAATAAGCATTGTTATTCCAAACACCAGTTTTTTTAATTAGCAAATCACTTACTCCAACTTTAGGCCATTGTCGGTGGATTAATTATTGCAGTTCCCCCTATACTTTTAGTTAGGAATTTAGTATGAAACTCTTCTTTTAGCAAAGATATCCACAGTGTTTACTGCTTCTTAGGTACCAATCATTCAACCTCTTGCTCAATCTGTTGTCTTTTATTCTTGCCAGCCTCTCTGGCTCTCTTTGTGATTCTGAGTTGGTTTTCAGTTCATTTTGTAAGTCGTTTTGGTTAGTTTCCTTGTTTCACATCTGGTATTCATTGGGTAGTGTATGCTTTAAGCATATTGGCAAGAATGCTCTTCAATGTCTCCATTCATACCAAATGCTTTCCAGCCAACCATTATGTCATTTTATTTTGCTTTCATGGTCTTCCTCTAACTTTATTACCGTGCTCAGGTAAATGTATTCCTTGACTTCCAAAGCTTCACCCTTCATTCTTATGGTCTTTTCTGGACTTTATTGTTGACTTTTCTCTTTGTTCTGTTTATCTTTGACACAATTTTTTTACTTTCCCTATTTATATCACTCAACATGTTTTGTAAGTCATCTGATATTTTTGAGGTCATTGAAACATCATTAGCAAATCTTAAATGGTTCAAATATTCTCCGTTTATGTTTACTCCCATTACCTTCCTGTCAGTTTTGAAAAGTGACTTTCAGAGCTCTTTGTTAATACTTTAGGTGATATTTTATTCCACTGTCTAAGTACTTTCCCAATCTTTATTGAGTCTAATTATTGCAGTGCCATTGGCGTGTATATTCTGAATGACTTGGATAGAATTCTCATAAACACCTAGAGCTTGCATTAAGTTGAAGACTCATGTATCCACTGAGTCAAATGATTTCCGATTAACAGTACAATCAAAACAAAGTGGTTCTTATGCCTTTTCGATAAGTTGATTTATTGTACATAGGTGGTCACTTGGTGATGAGTAGATTCTAAAATCAATTCTGAAGCTGAAAATGATAAGATTTTTCTTACTCACATGAAGTCCTAGGTTGCAGGGATAGAAAAACCGTCTGATTATTGTAAAAACATACACCAAGATTGACTCATGAGAACATGAGTCAGAATTGTTTATCTGTTTTTTCTTTCCCATTTCCTTCATGACTAATATCAGGATTCATAACTAAATAGATAAGCAGTGGGATTTCAACTTGGAAGATTTTAACTTAAAATGTTCAAATTTAAAGAAAAAAACAAAAAAACTAAATGCTTATTTCTGCCTAGATTTTATCTCCTGTTGGCCACCTTAATATTCCAATGATTTGATAATTGAAATGAGAATTCAGAAAGGGGGGTTTATCCAATTATTTGTGGTGGAAATTTAAGATTCATATTTTTCAACTCAGCATTGTAAATATCGACAGCTGTTTCTTATCAGTTTATGGTATGTAAGCTTGGGATAGATTATGTATAAATAGACACTAATCTTAACCATAACGATATCGACAAATATCTGCGTATCAGTACATTATAATGTGTTGATATCTAGAGAATAATCTTTTTTCCTTCTCAATTAGTTTATTTTGAAATTTGTCGAACTGGGTATAGATTTTCCATAGTTGCTATATTTACAATAATGCTAAGTTACCGATACTTGATTCTATACCAAATTTACAAATATTAAGAATTTAATTGAAATATTAAATGAGAATTCAATTTCTTTCAACTTTCAAAAAAACAATAAAAAACAAATGGAATTTAGAACAATCTTAATCTAATAGTTCACTGGTGACTTTCAGAAGTGGGATGAAATGAACGAGGACAATTAGTTAGCAATCTTATTTAGCTTTTATGAAATGTTGATGCATTTGTTACTTTATACAGAATTTATGATTTACAAAGTGTGGAAGTTCTACTAAACAAGCAACAT
This sequence comes from Thysanoteuthis rhombus, assembly GCA_963457665.1. NCBI lineage: Eukaryota > Metazoa > Mollusca > Cephalopoda > Oegopsida > Thysanoteuthidae > Thysanoteuthis > Thysanoteuthis major. The sequence continues at coordinate 44,823,970 of OY735219.1, read as the reverse complement.
CAACTGAAATGGATTTTTTTTTTCAAAACATTAAAAAAAAATTGACCTATCAATCATCATCCGATAGATTGTTTGGACTAATATCCTCATCGATTTGATTCCCTTATTTTATCACCATTCTTTGACCCTTCAGAGGTATACAATTTATATAACACCTTGCAGATACCATTTTTGTGCTACTGAACAAGAGGTACTGAAAAAATTAGTATCTGTATGGATCTGCTCAGTATATGTGACCAGATTATTTTTAGTTTAAATCAATAAAAAAAAAATGTCATTGCTTGCACCCAGATCTAGAATTTTCTAAGGTAGAAATCTTTTCTACTTGGTGAATTATACACCTTGAAAGGGTATGGGCTGAAATGTAATAATAAAACCAACCGGAGTGAGAATATTAGTAAAAAATTTGTGGAATAATTTTTATATCATCTATTATAGATTTATTCACTGATACTGTTTATATGCACCCAGAAGCTTAATCAATCAGGTTTACTTCTATTTTAGTGAATTTATTTAATTGTTTCATACTCATAAAAAAGAGGGAATAGCAATGCTAGAGAATGGTGTACAATATAGTTCAGTGATTTACAGAAGTTATGTAATTTAAAAATATATTCTCATAAACAAAAACCTGTTGCACCCAATTGGATTTTTGTAGTTTGTGCTTCATCTAATTTGTGTAAGTTTTTATGGAAATAATCCAGTAGTTACTAACATCCAAATTAGGGACTCAGTTTAAGATTTACCCAGGCACATGGTCATAGAACGCATTTAATCACTCAACACACAATACAAACAGTATTCTTAGATCATCAAACGTACTAATACTATTTCAGTGGATCTGACACAGAAAACAAAACCTTGTAGTCAGACAATGTAAGTTATTTTGCTTTTCCCTTTTCTCTTCAGTGCGTAAATAATTTTTGTATATATAAAGATTAGTAAATTCTTTTTGATGATTAATCCATAAGCTGGTGGTTGCTTGAGTACCTAGATAAAAATAGATTGGGTGAACATTCCATTCTGTCAAAATATGGCCAAATTAAAGTGCAGCCGTGTTAGCAGTCTGGTTGGGCCAAGTCATCCTGACCTTCTGAATAGACAAAAGACAACTGTAATAAAATACTTTGGGGTTCATTTAACCTACTTCGAGGCATAATCAGTCTCTGTCTCTGGTGTGCACACACACAGGAAAATCCTCTGCAAAAAATAATTCAACTACACAAAAGAATGAAAGTGTTTAGGAAGATAACGTAAACCACAAGCTTGACCATGTTACTGCTATATACATAACCATCAAAATGATCATTTCATAATATCAGAAAGACAAATTTTCAATCCTTACAGATAGAAAATCCCTCCAGAGGTAACTTTTTAAAATATCATATATACCAACAGATAAGTTGACCCCCAAACTAAGGTATTTATTCAAATTTAGTCCAATATTCACCAGATAGGTAGAATCTCTAACAGGAGGCAGCAGTACTCATCACAGTGTCAAGTTCATTTAAGTAGATTAATACGATCCAATCAGGGAAAAAGTTTGACTTATATGCAATATATATGAAAGATTTGTATTTTCATCAATTACTTTCACCTCGTGCGAATACATTTACTTTAAATAGGACATGTTTAACTTGCTTTCACTTATCAAATAAATTTCATTTATCTTTGATTAAACATACAAAAATAAGCACCCCAGATGTGTTTTGGTAAACACAATAAAACAATCTCACGAATAGAATAAAAGCAAGACACATAGAAATTTATCCAGTGAGCCTGTCAGCTATATTTCTTCAAATTTTTCTGACTATTCTTGAATCTATTATTAATTTTGACTCGTTTTCACCTTCATCCAAATTTTCAGTTGCTTTTCATCACAACTTGGAATCAGACAAGCATCATTCAATTTATGAATATATTGCGGCCTTGATTTTCATTTAAGAAAAGCTCAAAGTCTTTGGTATGATAACATTCAAGAGATTTGAACAGTATATTCTACCACTTCAAATGACATGGAGT
>OY735219.1:44799448-44816948 GCA_963457665.1 Thysanoteuthis rhombus | reverse complement strand
ATATATTATATACATATATACCATTTACATATATATATTATATACATATATACATAAACCATATACTTATTTATATTATATATAATATATACATATATCATATGCATATATATACATCATATACATGTATATATTATATATATCTATGCAATATATATATTATAATATATGTATATATATATATATACATCAATACATATATACATACCATATATATATATCACATACATACTTACATACCATACACATATATATATTATATACATATATATATACCATATATTATATACCATAAATTGTATATAATATACCGTATAATATTCACAAATTTATATGTACCATATACATATATATATTATATACATATATATGTACCATATACATGTATATACATATTATACATATATATATATATTATGTACATATATGTAAATATTATACGTATATCATATACATGTATATATCATATGCACATATACATACCATATTCATATATCATATACAAATATTCATACCATATACATATATATATTATATATATGTACATATCATATACATCATATATATATATATATATATATATATATGTACATTATACAAATATTCACATATACATCATATAAATCCTATATATATATATATACATAAACATCATAGATATATATATAAATAAACATCATATACATCACATATATATATATATGTACAAATATATATGTATATATATATATATATACATATACATCATCGATATATATATGTATACATAAACATCATATATATATATATATATATATATATATATATATATATATATGAGGTATATGTATATATGTATATATATACATACATATCCATCGTAGATATATATACATACGTGTACATTTACATCATAGATATATTTATATTTATGATGTATATGTACATATATATATACATATTCATCATAGATATATATATATACATATATATACATATACATCATGGATATATATATATATATATGCATATACATCATAGATATATATATATACATAGACATCATAGATAGATATATATATACATATACAGCATAGATATATATATATATGTACATTTACATCATATATATATATATATATATATATATAATTCATAGTATTTCTAGGTGATGTAGGTATTATTTTGATTAATACCCATGAGTACTCACAAATGAAAAGAGCGTTGCTGCCTGAAACAAAGTAATGAATGAAACGAAAAAGTTATGCAATATTTCTGATATTCTCAATCCTTTTAAAAAGGAAGTGAAGAACTTTTCTACCGTGAATTCCTCATCACAGTTATACATGTCAGTTGATTTCTGAAAAAATAATGGATATGTTTGCCTTGGAAATTGATACCACTCAAGATATTTCAACACAAAACCAGTGTTCTGTTGTTATTAGTTATATTGATAGCACTGGCATTATCCAAAGAAGATTAGGGAGTGCGAAGAAATGTGAGGAATCTACAGGCTAAGCTTTTGTCAGTTGGTGTCTGAAGTCTTATTATTCCAATACAGATCCATATCTGGTGCCATGCACGTGTTAAATCACATCGTGACCAAAGCAACGTGACTAGCACATCACCATTTTCGCAACTGAATGAAATTGAAGTATTTTTTCAGGGAATCTTATCAACAAATGAAAACCTTTAGTCAACCCTTCACTTCTGTGAAATGAAGGGGAACTGTTGAGTAACCAGATGTTGGTCAAAGGTTTTTAGTTCATTCAACAACCCAACTAAAGTGCTCTTCATGGAGGTTATTACCACTCTTAATGCTTAGTAGTTGCTGACCAAATCTAATCAACTGTTAAGGCCAAGGTGAAGGAATATATTGACTGTTTCCTGAAGTTAGAAACAATTCTGACTGCACAAGTATATCTGCAAGTATTTTCTCATACTACAATGCTCCACATATATCTACGAACTGAGTATTGGATGATGAATGAATAGCTAAAGAATATGCAGATGCTACAGGATGACTTCCTAACTTGTCATGATGCAGCTGCAAAGTTTGCTCAATTAGCTAATGACCAGCTGGATGAAATGAAAGAGTCCCATTCCTATGAAATAATGAAGGTGCATTGTTGGCAAACTGTCCATAAATGAGACTACATCAGCTTCTGAATAAATTTATGCTTAATTGGTCTCGAAGCTTGTGTCCACCCTTGTTTTTCAAAGATTTTAGTGTCCAACAAAAGGCAAGAGAAGAAACTTATTCATTGATAACTCCTTTATTTCAAACTTTCTAACTGATCACCGCAAAATGACTTGATGCCAATAGGTATTGGTCACCAGGAGATTGAGAAAAAATTCAGAATTCCAATCGGAACCACCGTGATCAAGTCAAGCCAAAAGTTTAATGAAACCTCATAAAATGGACCCTTTTCCACCCTCGATAAATTTGAGAAAGCCAGTGTCCGAAGGAAAAAAACAAATGAACCCAAAATAATTTTCAAGAATACATGGAAGGAAAACAGTCATGTTTAGAATAGCAACTTCTCCTCCCTTGATAAATTCGAGACGGCCTTGTGAGTGAAAGAAAACCCTCAAAAACAAATCTTTATTAAAAATGGAAAGATATAATAAAGAAAAACATAGTAACATTATTAATTTGAATAAATTGTTTTGCCTTGCTTATTTCTCTTTATCTAACACTCAAAATTCCAGACAGAAAAATTGACAATGAGAGAGAGAGAGAGACAGACAGACAGACAGACAGACAGATAGAGAGATATGCCAGGGGTTCAATGAGGGTCATGGATTGCATAATAAAAGGTCGATCTCTGCTTTAGGAATCGAAAAATAGGAGCGTATTCGGCTAGAAACTACCCCAACGTCGGATGAAGAAAGTTCATCCTGAACCCTGAGTAATTCCGAGAGATGTGTGGAACAGAGTATTAAACGTAAATAGGAGCCATAATTCCAACTGTTATCAATTTAGGAAAAATAGCTGTCAGAAAGTCAGCGTCCAATTTAGAAGATATTCATATTGAAAATTGAACAGTGGGGGTCGCAGAGATGAATACAAATTCCAAGTTCGGTATTACACGATACCTACATTCTAGAGCCCATTCCCTTAGATCACTTTTTTCTCAAAAACGAAAAAAAGGTTACTAAGAAACTATGGTCAGATTCAGTCACAGCAGTTTATTCTGCATTGGAAAATATCTAGTTGAAACGTTGTTTTTTTTCGTTAATTTCGATTTAACGAATCTTGACCGACCTTTTTATTCTCAAGTTAGATCTTTAGAAGATAAGTTGTTTTTTCCTTGTAGAATTAATGAACAGAAAAAGTTCTTAATCGACATTAATAGAAAATGTTTATGTTATATATATATCATATATATTGACCATCATCTCAAGTGAAAAATAGTCCGACAAATATTGCGCTGGAGAGGTATCGGAGAATGATGTTTTTAAAAATTAGCACATCAAAATTAAACTGACTGTTTTAAGTAATGAATATCATTTATTTTAAATTAAATAGATTGCAGATTGGTAAATTTGTCTTTCTCGTTTTCCACTACGTGACTGATAAAAATTAGTTTTAAAAAATAAGGCATGCATGCAATAGAAGGTGTAGTAAATTATGAAATTCAAAAAATTAGATCATCAACGCCTGTGAAGGACATATAAACAAGATGTCCAAAAAAAAATTCACGTCTGTTTGAAATGGCAGCAAACCACAGGGTACAACGCAGCCACAATGACCTCTTAGTTACATGAAATCAGTAAAACTCCCCAACTTTTTCTTTCAAAAAACAAGATGAAATTTACCTGCTTCGGTTCGATGACAGCAACTTTTCCTTTCCCAAGGTATCGAGATAATGACGAGGCCACACTACAGCCACCTGAGCCTCCACCGACCACAACCAATTTATATGAACGATCCTTCGCCTGTGAACTGAACATCAAGTAACACCTAAGGCGTTGACCACTGGTCAGTCTAGTCATTTTAGAACCTAAACCCTTAACCAAGATCCAAGTTGATGCTGCTCGATTCATTTTTATCTTTTTTTTTTCTAGTCGAAAAACAGGGTTGTGGTAACAATAGATTGAAAATGAAAATGATGCAATAAAAAACTGTTTCTCTGCAGACCAACCAACAAACCAGCTAAGACTGTTATTACGACTATAAGGAGAATTGCATTGATTGTTCTTATCAGTCTTAAGCACCTCTTTCCTTCTTCGTCTTTCCTCTCGGTTGTGTGAATTGTTTACTGCTGCTCTGGGGTGAACTTTGGATTTACGAGGCGCTTCGTCGTAAAGTAATGGTTAGCGAGGTAGTCAATTAAGTATTTACTTGATGCCCTACACCCTGACTCAGATAAGCCTTGTAAATATTTATCTTTTTCGATTCATACTGTCTTTTAAAAATCAATCAGATTTTTTACCCTGAAAATCATGTGAAGACATTCACATTCTAATCGAGGTCGCATTATAAGACGGATCACCGAATGCTCCCACACCTGCATTTTTGTTCATATTTTACTGCATTGCACAGGGGGAACTGTTCTTGTTATTGTTATTCTAACCTCGTAAATCTTTTCTTATTTCACATTCTGTTGTAGTTGTTATCGTTACTATTGTTGAACAAAGGGCCGAGACAAATCGCTGGACGTGACTTGATAGAGCCGGACGAAGATAAATGAGAAGAGTCTTATTTGGGAATTCTGATTAAATTATACTTTTTTTGAAGATATATTCTCTTTTAGTAACTTTACATAGATTTTCGTGAGTTTTATCGACATTATGTTTTGATTTGCCGAGCGTTAATACATTTCATTTATAGTTATCATTACACCTTTTTGAATATATACTCTTCTACTTCGGTTAACTTTACTGAAGTTTTTGGTGATACTATTTCAGTGGTGGTCAAACAATTGGCCTCATGTATGAGATACGTACGATAATCTTCTGTTGTTTGATAACCACCACAGAGCATTAACAAAGTGTACGCACTTTTTATTTTTTATTGTTACATACACATTACATGTCAAAGAGCCGCATGTAGCTCACGAGCCGCGATTTGACCATCCCTGTACTGCTTCATTGGTAACTTTTTCTGCAAGTTTTAGCGGCTTTATACTGCGATTATCCAAGTCGAAATGATTTTCTGCACGGAGCCAAACGGAGATGACTTTTGCATTGTAGTAACTGTACATCGGCTTTCGAGTTTTATCGACGTTCATGCTGTGATTTGTCGAGCGTAGCGGATTTTCCGAATGGAGATTATCTATTTTATATCGGGCGTAAGGCAAAAAAATCACTAGACAATTTCCCCTGACAAAATCTCACCCCTTGAATTTCCCAATGGGACAATAAAATCCATGAATAGATTAAAACATTACAAAACTTCTAATGATTAGTGAGTCATTGATTTTCAACTTGTATCTTAATCTTAATTCGTTTTTGCTTTTTAAATCGAATGCAAAACAACCACATCGTGTCGAAATTTTTTTACACATTTTCAAAGCTCAACTTTTTTAGGTGTCCAAGAATCAAAAAGAGTCATCGAAATAGGTTTTCAACTTCTATTTCCTGATTTGTTTCAGTAATTTTTTTACCTGGTCTCATAAATTTCCTTCTCCACAAAAGAATATGTCTTATCCCTCATCTCCCTAAAAGTCCTTTCTTTTTGTCTGATTAAAATAAAACAAAATTCGGTACGACGCCGTTTATTTTTCAATTTTCGGAATGAATTAAAATAAACTTTAATAGTACATAAAATCATTTATACTGTCATCAATTACTAAAAGTTTCATATTGCAATGTTTTAATCTTATCAAGGACTTTTTGTCCCGCTTGGCACTCTAAGGTTGGAGATTTTGTCTGGGGAATTTTCATCCGGTATCTCCTCAATTATACTCACACTTTTGAAAAATCTTCGACACCCACCCACCCTACTTTGAGAACATGATTAATTTTTGAAAAAAATATTCTGAAGCTTTTCCTTGGTTTTGCCCGGAAGGGAAATACACATTTTTAAAAAAATTGTTTTCATTAATAATTAATATAACGTAAGAATTGGACTTTTCTCATTGTCATTGTTTGATGTACTTTGAAATTACCGAATGGAGAGAAGAGGATTTGCCGGACATAGATCTAGGCAGACTCGCGGCGGATTACCGGAAAATACACCTTACGAAAAAGAAAACAAAAAAAAAAAAACTGAAAAATCATATTTAATGTAATTTTATCGTCGGAATCTTTGAGAGTGATAGTAAGAAGAAAGATTGGAAAAATCTGAGATATAAATTATTCGTATAAACTTCATAGGGCCGGAGATATTTAGACGACAAATTGTGCAAAAAGCTGTTCAGTGTAATCAAAATATTTCAGTATTTGCGCTGTATTGTTGACATGGCCTATCAATCATTTATAAATTTCTGATAATCGATTATACCAACCCCAATTGTTGAAAGCCGTATTTCATTTTTTTATGCAGTATGTGACGATATTCTACCACATTTCAGTTTAATAATGATGAAACTAAATTTTGAAAATCAAATGATGACCATTTCAAGTGTACATTAGTTATAGCAGATTTTTTAATCAAAGAATTTTGTTTTGTTTTTTGTTTTTTCAATTGAAAGATCTGTCAACAAGATTAAGAATAAGTATCTATTTTAAAAGATAAGTTCTACGCCGTAATTAATGAATATTCGTTCTTTCCTTCTTTTTGGATTTAGCTCTTTTTAACAAAAACAAAAAACCTGACATTTTAAAAGTTTTGACTGCGTTTTAAAATAGGATGTCGAAGATTTCAATAGTTCCGTGAATCTGCCTCGGAAATATACCAATGGTAGTTTTTTGGTTGAGGTTTTACGTTAAAATTACCCCGTTTTAAAGATGTATATTTCTATATTAGAAATTTTGCATGAGCTTTCGTGAGTTTGAATTTCTAACGTAATGATGAAAAATTCATCGTTAAACCTGATAACAATCTTTGAAGGGTACATTGTGTTGGAAAATGGCATCCGTTACTTAGGCTCACAAATCATTGATAGTGGAATCCAGGCCATAAGGCATCAAGTCAAAAAACATTAGGTAAAAGGACAGAAGTGTAGTACGGATTACTGTCAATTACAATCGCGTTCGGACAAAGGGCATCAGTCAAAAAGTAACAGTACTTGCGAATATTTCAACTGAATTTGTGCTATTTAACTTTAGTTACTTAATCTCTTTGTAAATTCAAATTACAAACAAAATTCGACTCACTTTATCAACTTATGCATAAGCTATAAAAAGTATATTGTTAATTAACATCAAACATGTTCCTGAGATGTTAATGTGAAAATGAAACGGCAAATATCTGAGCAATCTCAGATTTGTCCGAACGCGATTTAACTTGCAGTAATTCGTACAACATTGCTGTTCCTTGATGTGACGATGCCTTTTAACCGACCACCGATGGGTATAAGGATCTCTTGAGAATGCTTGATCTGCTGACGGGAAGTCGAGCTATAATGCCCATGTCGGACCCCTCTTCAACGTTTGACATGATTTCCAATATCTTTCTTCCTTGAAGAGCAGATCCACAATATACAAGCCCCATTCATTCTGTGGTAAGATCAGCACCTTCATAAAATGGAATAATTTTAACCAGGAACCCAAAAGATTCCCTTCAGTTATTATTTATGTGATATTATGACTGCTGGATTTTACAAATAGATGTGTTGTAGCGACGATTTTCATAAACAAGTGAAATATGCTTGAGATTCTAGTTTACATTTCGGGTTCACTCGAGCGCCACCCTCCTGCGCCATGTTAAAAAGTATTTTTTATTGGAAACCAGAGTCAGGGAACGATTCTTTTGCTAGCAAGAAGAATGATGGATTCTTTGATCCTTATAAAATTTCCCTTTATGGAAAACAGGCCCTCTGAAATCGATTACTATATGGCTGGGAACCACCTCTCTTACACCAACGCAAAAAGAGGCGTATGGCTGAAAGAAATCAAAGGGAGTGTGATCCCACCTGAGCGAGGAAGTGGAACAATGAGATTTCGAGTACAGGGTCGGTCTGAAGATAAGTGCAGGAAAAAGAAAAAGTAAATTCCAAATTTGGGAACCTTTTGGATAGGAGCGAGTGAGTAATTTGGACCGGTGGACGATCTATCAGAAATATGCATTCAACATTAAAGTATGCATTTATTCAAGTTATCATAATGTATTAAACTTGAAAAAATTATGATTTGTATCTCACCACTCGAGTTATTTCTCCAAAGGTTTTTTTGTATTTTCATTTGCTGTGTGATTGTTATATTTGTTCTTGAAGTTATTTACTGGTTTTGCTTCTAGTACAATCTAACTATAATTCAAGAAATCTTGAGCTTCCGTTTGTTTGCACTGAGATAACTTGACAACTGGCCATCGTACGAATTTCATCATCATCATCATCATCATCATCATCATCATCATCATCATCATCAGTCTTTTAACGTCCGTCGTTGGACATAGACCTTACCCAGGATTCGCCACAATTATCTATCATGGGTATCGCAGAGCCAGTATTTCCTGAATCTGTCCAGTTCATCTATCCATCTTGTTCTGTCGGCCTCGGTTTCTCATGTGATCTCTGGGGATCCATGTTGTGAGTTGTGATGTCTATCAGCTGTCTGTCATTCTTGCAACATGGCCTACCCATTGCCATTTGAGTTTTTTAATAGTTTCTATGATGTCTCAGACTACCATTGTTTTCCTGATATACTGTGCTGTCTTGTGATCCCTCCATGTAAGGTTGAGCATGATTTTCTCATGTGCACGTTGCATACTTCTCAGTTTGCAGGTCTGTCTCTTGGTTAAGATTCAAGTTTCAGCTCCATAGGTGACTATCGGAAGAATGCATTGGTTGTATACTCTTCTTTTTAGGATTATTGGGATCATCTGGTTCTTGAAAGTTGAGCTTGCTCTGCCGAAGGCTTGCCATTCCAAAGTGATTCTTCGCTTGATTTCCTCCTCTTTTGAGGGTCTCATGGAGATTCGTTGTTCTAGATAGATGTAGTGGTCTACCTTGCCGAGTTTTGCATTTTCTATCTTGACATTTAGGTTCTTATTCTCAACATGATTATTGCACATGATTTTTGTTTTACTGAAGTTCATATGGAGGCCGACTTTTTTGCTTTCTTTTTTTAGATCATCTAGCATTAGTTGGGGGTCGTGTAGGTTCTCTGCAAAAAGGACGATGTCGTCTGCAAGTATTCGCCGTATATTTTGATTCCTCTATTCTCCCAGTCCATGTTCCGGAAGATCTTCTCAAGGCAGACTGTAAATAGTTTGGGTGAGCTGGTATCACCTTGTCTTACTCCTTTTTTGGAGCTGAAACGGTTCAGAGTCCTTATGTAGCCAAATGAATGAGTTGCTGTGGTTATATATATGTTTCAGTACTTTAATGTATACAGGGTCTACACCTTGTAGGGTGATGGCCTTCATGACCATGGGAATTTATACAGAGTCGAATGCCCTCTTGAAGTCTATGAATGATACCGCGAATGTCATTGCTGCTTTCTCTTTCAGCTGATTTATTGTATGAAGATGGTCCATGGTCGAGTAATTTCTTCAAAGTCCAGCCTGTTCTCGTGGTTGATTCTCGTCTAGTGTTTTATTAATCCGGTTGGTGATAATTTTTGTGAAAAGTTTGTATATGCAGTTGAGTAGGCTTATAGGCCTATAGTTGGGGTTACCTTTTTTTATGTAGAAGCATTATAATAGCAGTGTTCCGGTCTTTCGGGACTTTACTCTGTTTCAGACACAAGTTGAATAGAATAGCTAGCTTTTTGTTGACTCTCTTACCAGCTTTTTTGAGTAAATCGATGGTGATGTTATCTGGTCCAGGGGCTTTTCCTTGTTTGGTTTGTTTGATGGCTTGCTTTACTTCCCACGGTGTAACTTCGGGGAAGTCCTCCAACTGATTGTCGGCATCTTGTGTATTCTGGTCGTTGTTGTATTGTCCGTGTTTTAAAGAGTAGAGTTCCTGGTAAAATTCAACTATTCTGTCTCTATCTGTTGTTGTCTCCGTTTGCTTCGAGAATGCTAGTTATCTGTTTCTTTCCTGTGTAGAGAGCTTTGTTTATTGCTTTAAATCCTCGACGTTTTTCAAGGTTGGTCTCAATGATGGCTGCCGTATACCTTCTTTTGTCTTCTCTTAGTTTCTTCTTTATTGTTTTGTTCAGTTCGATTTCTTCGATATTTTCCAAATATGTTGGTCCGTGCACTGTCCAGTTTGATGTCGTTTGGATGGATGTTTCTCGATGGGGGAGGGGGGTCGATTTACATTTTTTTTCCAAATCTTTTCTAAAATTAACGCGATTTGTGGTTTTGGAATAGAATGAGAGAGAGGGGTAATGGAAGGAAGAGAATGTTTGTCTTTTTACGAGAGAGTGAATAGAGAGAAAGGATGTTCATCGTTATTCAGTAACGTGAAACAGAAACAGAGAGGATTTTTTTACGATAGAGAGAGGATATTTCCTTTATGATAGAAGGAGGGGGTAGAGATATTACGGTTTCTTCATACCCACACTGCCCCCAAAATGTTTTTCAATAGACTAAAAAAGGGTTTATTCTTTTGAGAGTATTTAAAAAGAATTAGCTGAAATTTTATTTTAACTATAAGTTAAATTCTAAATTAGAATTTGACAAAACTTTGAAATGTGTTAACATATTTGAAGCAAACACACTACTGCAACGTCTATGCACCAATTCAACTTCAGCCCCCACCCTCTTTTTTGGTTGTTAGTGTAAGGGATATCCAAGTTGGAAAGTGAACTGTTAGTAGAAATTATGGGCTCTGCGACGCCCATGATAGAGAAGTGTGGTGAATCCAGGGGAAAGTCTATGTCCATCGACGGGCGTTAAAAGACTGATGATGATGATGATGATAGTTCTGGTAGTTTTAGCGGATCCATGTGGGTGTCAGTCGATGAAGGGAGGGGTGTATAGAGAATATGCGCGCTAAGTACAAATGTGGACGCAGGTATTAAATGGAGTAAAAAGACACATACAAAGATTTAGACGTGATAACAAGAGATACGTTCAATTAATGCACATATGAAGAATGTAAATGAAATACATGGAATGGAAATATTAATACATTCGATTGTGTAGAGAAGAGGAGAGGCCTGTTAGGTTTAGGTTATTCCAATGCATAAAAACAAGATATAAGACTGAGTAAGAATTTGAGGGACACGTGGCATAAAGGATCTAACATCGTTTTGTCAATCTATAGAATGGACCCTGATTGGTCGTGCCTGTCATAATGAGTGGTATAGTTGACCAAGCTGGATTATAAAAAGGTGGTTAGTCAGGATAGGTGCAAGAACGAGATGAAGAGGCGAAATGATGAACGCAGCGTCTGCGTTGTCGCCAAAAATAGTAGTTGCAGTATTTACATTTAATAGCTATGAAATCCTTGCGAATACTCACATCAAGGAAGATAACTGACAAGACAAGATATATATGTAGTCACGATCAAAGACGGAACAACGCCGGCTGCAAGTTTACAGAGGGGTAAAGGAAGATTGTCGGCTCGAGATGCCGGGGCCAAATAAGCGATTAACTGCGTGCATTCAGGGCTTTTACAGGGGTTCTTCGAAGGAGGTAACGTTTTATCAAAACTGTCACTTCTTTCAACGATAGCTAAAAGATGGGTTTCGTATGGAATTCCTGACTAAAATATACGGGTCGCCACATTTTTCGAAAACGTATTATAGCAGACACTCAACATGCAGTCCAACCCCTGCCATACATGCACCTTTTAAACGGGCATGCCCTCATTGTCTATGATTTAGAGGAATTATCTCCTGGTGTTATTTTTTTTTATTTTTTGCCTGGTTCTTTATCAAGTGCGAAGCACGTGATTAAATTAACTTACGTCACTTACTTTTTTTTCTGTTTGTGGTATCAACAACTTAGTATGTACGTAAGCCACCAGAGTGCAATATTTCTCTTATTCTCACCAAATTAAGGCAGGAAGCGTATTTTTGATACGACTCGATGTACTTTTCGAAAAAATTACAAAAAAAAACAACATTTATTTCGTGTTTTACGAGAGGATTCTATTCACGATGCAATTAGTGGGGTATTCAATTTACAATGAACGTTAATGCTATGTGGGTCCCTTAGTTCGTGTCCGATAGCGTTTATGTTTGTTTTTCGAAAATTCTAGAGGTCACCACCGAACAAAAAGCGAGAGAAGTAACTTATTCATTGATGTTGCACCCTTTTTTTTCTTACAGAGAAGAAACAAACAAATTGCCGCTTCGCGCTTGGGTGCACGACTATTCAGTTATGCATTTACTTGATATGTTTTGTTGTTTCTTCTGTTCAATGAAAAGAAAAAACGCCTTAGTTCAGATGTTATCTAAACATTTTATTATTTTCGATGTTTCCATTGCATCTTTCTTCTAGTGTAGTTAGTTTTATTTATGAAATCTACCTTCATACAGGGCATTTTTAAGGCCAGGGACCATTTTCATTGCAGTTCTTCGTATATTTTCTTGGAGCGTACCAAGGAATGAATATGGAGACCAGGTTCAGTGTATGTGCCAAACTGCCAAGTTGAGTGTGTGACTATTCTCTGACACTGGTTGACACTTGACGGACAGATCATGGAAGACAGAAAACACGGAGTTTTATCTATGCATGTTTCTCGAAGTAAAGAAAATTAGGAGAGATCGTCGTGGATATCGGATATTAAAAAGCATTGCCATTTCATTCATGAGAGTGAGAGGTATATACGCATTTGGAGCACGTGGTGAGGGAGCGGTTGAGTTGGTATGCAGCTGTGGATATGTGAGATGCCTCAACATCGATGAAGTGAAACAGGCAAAGCTCAGAGATTGGTCACGGTGAAAAAATGGTCAGGATCAGATCGGTCGAGAGTGCCGGCGCCAAAGAGCGTCCAGGGCTTTTATAGGAGTTGTCGTAGGGGGTGTCGTTTTCGATATCTAACTAAAAGAGGGGTTTTGTATTTAATTCTTAAGTAAAAGTATAGGGGGCTTCAGTATCTGGAAAGGTTTTGTATCTAAGAAATCCTATCTGGCTCTCATTTGTATTTTCGGTTATTTGAGCTGCCGATTAATTTTCTTTCCTGTGTGACTGTGTATTTGGAAATTGAATGATATAATTATACCTAGGTCTTTTTCGTGTTTTGTCTTTTTTAGTTTTTCATTGTTCATGTAATAGCTAATAGTTTCTCCCTGTGGATATTCCTTTACATTTGTCCATGTTGAAAAATAGTCGCCATGTTTAGGACCATTTAAAAAAAAAATTATGTAACAAGTTCCTTGTCTTTTATTATGTTGTTTATTCAAGTGGCGTCTGCCATTATGTTGCATTGATTGTTTTAGGCCAGTCATTTATGTACAGGATGAAAAGTAAAGTCGTAATACTGATCTAATGGTACACTTACCTCTATTTATTCTTCATTGAGCCCGTATAAAACAAAGTGAATATAGCGAATAAAACACCCGGCTACGTACGACACTCATTCAAGTACATCAATAAGGACAGCTTCCTATTATTTTATAAAACTCATCTGGAGTTTACTTCTTGTATGTGATTTCTTCGCATAAAATACAACCCAGATACCATAGAGTATAAAGGAGACACTAAGATCCTTCCGAGACTGGGAGATATACCTGACACTCAAAGATTAAAACTTAATCTAGAGACCCTGAATACAAGAGAAAATGTGCAGACCAAATGGAAATCTTCATATTCCGGAACACTATACATAGAGTGGATACTGACGTTCATTGTTCGAAGTGTCCTGATAAGGCAATGCTTACTTCATCTCCCTCTGGTAAAATTAGAGGACATAGCCATGGATTACGAATTCAGACTTCCATTGGTCTTACATTTTTTCCTCGACAAGAGTAGCAAACGTATCGAACAGTCCGATTGAAAAGGCGAGAATATTTTTTTAGAATAACCTTTATTTTGCTACCGGTCATACTAAATTTTCTTATTAGTTCATTTCAATCCCAATTAAAGCTGTCTTAATAGTGCAATTGACTACTGTCAAAGAAAAGCCCTCCTTTTAGGAAGTCTTCCAACAGTGTAATTATTTTTCTTTTAATGTTTTGAACTCTAGTTCATGTAATAATCTGTGTGGCACCGAGTGGAAAGCTTTACTAAAGTATAGGTAGATTACATCAGGTTGTACGACATTTCAGCCTTGACAGTTTGGCTACAGACGTTTCGGCTGCGAATGTATCTACCCCGGACATTTCGACCGCAAATGTATCCAACTCGAACGTTTTATATTCGTTTTGAAATAATGGGTCATAATAGTGTCGTTGTTGATGGGCGGGAAAACTCAAAATACAGCGTATGATCGTCGGTGTTTTCACTTGGATTATTTTAGTGTTTCAGCTGCGCCTATAAACTATAACATTACCCAAGTAACTATTGAATCAACATAGCCACGATCAACGATCCGACCAGGCGGCGAGATATTCTTCCTTTTCACACGGTTGTTTTTGTTGTGTCTGTACCACCAGACACACTATCTGGTCAAGAACTTAGCAAGTTCGAATGGGTACACTACTACTAAACGGATTTTCTATACTTTTAGAAGTTCTGGTTAATTTTTTAATGAATCTTTTTGCCATTTTTTTTTAAAATCTTGTGTCAGCACCACCGGAGGGAATTTGACTTTTTCGCGGGTAACGACTTTTGTTGTGACGAATGGTGTGAGTGTAATGAATTGTTGAGAGAGACAAAGAGAAACGATGAAATGGAGAATGTGATGATATTGATGTGAGATGAGGATTTTGGATTCTCGTGGTTGATTGTAGCGCGCGTACAGCCTTGTAGATGTGTGGAAGGAAGGATGCTGTACGAAGAGAATGGAATACGCGCCAAGTATGAAGTTAGACGCGCATTGATGAAACAAAATGTAATGAACACATAGAGATATTTTGGCCAAACAAGAGACGTACGTTTAATACCAGAATGAAGTTGAGGTACATGTAAGGATAACATGAATACGATCGATCGCGAGAAGTGATGTTAGAAGAGGAGGAGAAGAGAAGGAGAAGAGATGACGAAAGATAGGAGTTTTCTTGTCTTGATAGTACTGGCGTCGGTGTCGAAGCGGATTTTGTCTGAACTGCTTGGATTCCGTATGGTTGGACCGCTCCAAGATAATACATGGAAACCGGGTTCAGTGTGTGAGCCTTACTGCCAAGTAAGTGAGTTAACTTTGGAGCTATTCTCTGACGCTGATAGACTCTCGACGAATAGACCATGAAAGACAGAGAACACGGAATTTTATCCATGCGTGTTTCCCAAAGTAAGGATGTTTAGGAAAGAT
The DNA here is from genome assembly GCA_963457665.1 of Thysanoteuthis rhombus. Classification (NCBI taxonomy): domain Eukaryota; kingdom Metazoa; phylum Mollusca; class Cephalopoda; order Oegopsida; family Thysanoteuthidae; genus Thysanoteuthis; species Thysanoteuthis major. The sequence continues at coordinate 44,801,607 of OY735219.1, read as the reverse complement.
CATCGTGACTAATGGATAGTGAAAGGACCTTGCCATTTCATTCACGTGACGGGTGATACGCGTTTGTTGCACGTGTTGAAGACACGGTTGCGTATATGCAAGGCTGTGCGTATGTGTGAGGCTCGATATCGGTGAAGTGAAATGGGCAAAGCTAGTACGGAGATAAGTTACGGAGGAAGAATAGTTAAGATCGGAACAGCCAGTGGGTCAGCGAAATGATAAAAATCTTAGGGAGAAGGAAAGAGGGAGAGAGAGAGTGGCTGGCTGCAAACAGGGGCCAGAGGCATGACCAGCAAGAGGTCCTGGCGCGAATGAGTCTTGGACCAGGGAGAAGGAAAGAGAGAGAATGGCCGGCCGCAAAGGCTGGGGCCAGAAGCGTAGCCAGCTAAGAAGCATGGTACCATGTGCGCCCAGGAGTTTTATAGGGGTCGTCGTCGGAAGTGACGTTTTGGATACCTAGCTAAAAGAAAAGTTTCGTATTCAATTCCCAACTAAAAGAGTAGGGGGCGCTACAACTTGAAACCTTGTAAATTTGCTTGAGTACTCCACTAGACATTTTCGGAAATTTTTTTGCATTGTTGAAAATTTTAGTGAATTTTGTTAATGGATTTTTTTTATTACCTTGCAAAAGTATACATGTAAAAACAAAACAAAAAAAGAAAACACGACTCCATGAATGTCACAGGCCACAGAAAAAAAGATTCCTCCTATTTTATCAAAAAAAAAACAAAAAACAGATAAAAACTCAAACACCTTGTTCATTGAATAATCTTTCGGCTGCGGCAGTCAAAACTTCATTTCAGAACTCATTTAATATTTTGAAAGAAAAACTGATCGAACAATGGAAATAAAGTGTACCACTTTTGACTAAAAAAGTGACAATAAAAAAAGTCTGGAATTTAATAATTATATGTTAATATTAAAAAACGAGAATAGAAAATTATCAATAAAAAATTATTTGTGTAGAAAATATAAAACTATAGGAAATTGTGGTTGAAAACTTGTTTACACTTGTAACCAGTGGAAAGATTTCCTGTGTGCCCAAATCTGACTGGCTGATTGTGTCCCAAAATGTCATACTAAAAGCAAATCTGGCTGAGTTGTTTCCCACCACTTAGAGTGTAGAAAATGCTAATCGGAAGGAAGAGTAGAAAATAAATAACAGACATTTCGAGCAAGAGTTGAACGTGGATCACCCTCACCGATCCATTTGGAACAGGTGTGTGTGCATGTGTGCAAGCAAGTGTTGGTGGGTATTGATTTCCACTCAGCACAAAGCAGATATATGGAAAAGTAAAACTACGTATTTTTTTCTCTTTGTAGAAAAAGTTAATACAGAAAATGACCAAAAAATGTTATTCAAAAGCCATTGTCACTTTTTCACTTGTAGGGGTGTCTGTTGGTTCCTGTCACGCATAATATATATATATATATATATATATATATATATATATATATATATATATATATATATATATTATAAAAAAATGAAAAAATGAATTTCAAAGTCAAAATCAAAGCTAACTTAAAAACTGTTAATTTCTTAGACACCACATTCAATTTAACCAACAACACATATGAACCATTTAGAAAAGAAAACTCTATTATTAGATCAGTACCAGTTCCAACCATCCGAACACCATAATTAAAAAGATCCCCAAATTCATAGAAACTAGATTAACTTACAATTCTTCTGATGAAACAATATTCAATAAAGTTGGAAATAATTATCTCAAAGCCCTAAATGATAGTGGTTTCACAGAAATAAACCTCGAATATGATAAAAAAGTTAAGTCCAATAATAAGAAAGAGAAAAATTTAAAAAAAACAGGAATAGAAAAATCATCTGGTATACACCCCCGTCCCCCGTTTAACTTACAAGTAAGAACGAACTTAAGCAAAATTTTCATTCGACTAATTGAAAACATTTCCCCCAAACCACCCACTAAACAAAATATTTAATAGAAATACTTTGAAAATTAGTTTTAGTTGTACAGAAAATTTCAATAGGATCATTACTAAGCACAACAATTAAATTATTAGAAACAATAGGAGTAAAGAAAACACTAGTAAAAAAAAAATCTAACTGCAACTGCCCAAATAAGAAAAACTGCCCCCCCTGCAAAACAAATGCCTTAGATCCAACATAGTATACTAGA
>OY735219.1:44771948-44794448 GCA_963457665.1 Thysanoteuthis rhombus | reverse complement strand
AGTATATACATATATAGATATATATACATATATATATACATACATACATATGCATTCAAATATATATATAAATATTTATAGATACAGGTATATATACTTGTATACATATATACATACATATATATATATACAAACTTATATATTAGGGTTGTTCAGTCTAGTGTTTATTTATATCCTAATGGATTAAACACTAAACTGAACAACCCTCACCACACAGAACACTAATACACAAAACTCCTACCATTATTATCCTTACACCCACATCTAAGAAACATTCAATAATGGAAGTTTCAAAGTCACCCAGACCCATAGGAAAAACTTCACCTTAGCCAGTTATAACCCCTGTCCATATACATATATATATATACATACTTACATACATGTACATACACACATACATACATATATATATATATATGTATATACATATACATACATATATAAGCATATACACATACATACACACGTATATATATATATGTATACATATATATTCATATATACAAATATATATATCCATTGATATTCATACATATATACAAATATATATCCATATATATACATACATACATACAAACATATATATATACATTCATATATATATATACATACTCATATACATAGATCCATATGTATATATACATCCATACATATACATACGTATATACATATAAATATATATATATATATACATACATACGTATACAAATATATATATACATACATATACAAATATATACGTATACATATATATATATATATATTCATATGTATATGTATATATATATATATATTTATACTTATATACATATTCATATATATATACATACATATTTATATATATACATACATACATACATACACATTTTTATATACATATTTGTTTATATATATATCTATGTTTATATACACATACATATATACATACAAATATATACTCATTCATTTACACACACATTCACATACATGTTTATACACATGAATATTTTCAGGCATAATGTTAGTTGCAGATGTTATTTACATCTAAATTTCTTACTTCGATTATTCCAAAAAACTGAGGCAACTCAAGCATATCAGCACATCATCATGTCTCACTTCATCACGTAGAAAAACAAACGTTTTCCTTCTAAAATTAGGGTGGTATAGATATTGTTACAAAGAAAGGAATACTAAAACAAAACCTTGATTTTGAAATTTTTGAATGTACCAATTATTCACTGTCAGATTTATAAAGAAGACAAAAAGGATTTCATGTATGATAGTAAGTGTTCATGTGATTCATGAAAGGAAGGTTTAGTTGTTAATTCAGAATGAAAATGAGTTTTTTCTGCACTTTTTTCCAGGTGTTTGGATTTAGATAATTTAACCATAAAATTGCTTATTTATGTAAAATGATTTTCTTTGGACAGCCTTGATTATTTTAACATATTTTGGCGATACGTGATGAAAAAACGACGAAATTCATGGATCTAGTTGCTTTGCTTTTATGAATTATTTTCATTTCTCAGCATTTAAACCCCGATGAAAACAATTGTGATTTTTTCCAATTTTAAAATCTCATTCGAAACAACAAAACTAATTTTTATTTTCTTTCTAAATTTTTTCCAAGAGCTACAATTTTTTTGTGTCCTGTGTAGAGACCAATTCACTAAGATCTTCATTTTATTGAGAAATTGCACTGTCCATGTTTTGTGGCTAACTTCTTGATTTCAGTATGAATGACATCTTTGATTTTAAAATATTTCTGTGACATTATGTAAGGAAGTTGACTTTAAAAACCATGTTTTTAATTCAAATTTGGGGAAATTTTCCGTTTTTGTTGAATTTTGATGAAATTTGAATGTTAGGAAAAACACTAGAATCTGAAAATAGTTATTGCTGATCTGAATGTTTGTACACAAAAAATAAATTGGAATAACTTCTTTAATTTTACATATATTTCAATGAAATTCAGTATGAAGATTGGGGGATGTAGACTTTGGTGTTATAAGTTATGGGTGATGGAATTGTTTGTTTACTTTCTATTAACAAAAGACCTTTTTTAAAATTCTTGATTGATTTTGCTGTAATTCCATTGGGAAAATACCTGGAGCTTCAAAAAATATTAGGTATCTTTTTAGATTTGAAATTAAAAATAACTAATTTTCTTTTTTTTTTTTATTTAGATATATTGTATGAAGTTCAGGGAGATATGAAAACCTGGAAATGGTTAGTTAAGGCCTTTTTATAAAATGTGAAGAGACATTTTTGTTTAAAGTTCATTTATTTGAATAATTCTCAACAACAAAAAGCACATAGAAAAAGCCAAAAAAGAAAATATTCTTATTGTGTTTAGATAGGTAAATTCAGATTGATATTTCGGAAACCAAAGGCTGATTATAAAACCATTTTTACGTAGGTATTTGGGCAAATATGTTTAAACATTTTTCTTTTTTTTCAGCGAGAAAAATTTCAAACTATCTTCAGTAAATGTCTTTTGATACACGATTAGGGTAATCAAAATTTTTACCAAGGTCAACTTTGCTTGATTCTTTTCATGCTTTGTAGAAGTTGCAGGTGTCCTGATGTTACCAATACTTAACCACTAAATCTTAAAATATCAATTCTTAGCCGGTTTCATATTTAATAACTGCTTTGCATTTGTAATAGAATTAAATTGAATACATTAAAAATTCTGAGATACTGACATTAGATTTTACATTTCTGGATAAATGTTCTATTTAATAATGTTTCATAATTATTCACTGATGTAAAGATTTTAAAAAATATTTAAAGACATTAATTCTTTGCCGGTCCCATATATTTGTTTTTTTTCTCGAATGCAATAAAAATTTTTTTTTAGAAATTGAAATTGTCTTGAAAATTCTGTGACACTAGATTTAATAAAAAACTTAACATTTCTCAATACAGAATACAGCTTTATCTAATGACGTTTCATAATTATTCAGAGAGAGTAAAGATTTCAAGACTAAAAACATTCATCCATTAAAATGAGTTTTTGAAAAAAAAAAAACTTTCATAAGTTATTTTTCAAGCATATAACAATATATCTAAGGAAGAGAAGGAGAAAAAAAAAAGAAAAAAAGAAAAAAAAGAGCAATTTCTCAGTCAAATTTTTCTTTCATTTTATTGCATTATATTCTGCGGATTCAGAACAATTTCTATATCCGTGGAAAAGATTTCAAATATAATTTTTAATAATTCAATTTCTCCATGTGGCGGGTACCCATGAACAGTATATGCACACCAGAAAGCACCGATTGAATATATTATTTTTATGCACTCAAGAAATGTGAGAAGGTATGTATAGAAATAGGAAATACAAACAAAAGCCCCCTAAGTACATATCTCTCTATTGAAAAGTATAATTAAATGAAATATTCATCAGAAATTAATGCAAATCAAATTAAACGCTTATCTTTTGTTCCTTATCAGATTGCACACCATGAATTTGTTTGTTTATAGTATTTGGGGTTCACTGACATATTGGCACACGTTTATTTAGTGCCGACTTTTCTGCGCAAGGATAACTCTGTGTACAGATCACTGAGCACATCTCAGTGTAAAAAGGACATCAAAACAAACAATGGAATGAAAACAATTTATTGAGAAACAAAAATTATAATTCTTTTTAGTTGGATTATTCTGATGAATGAATTCACTTCTGTGGAGTTCAATTTGAAAAGTAATAGTTTTTTTTCACAGAAACTATAAAACTATTTTAATTTCATGGTGTTCGGGTGTTGTTTTTTGTTAATTTGCTATTTGAAAGAAAACAACAGAAGCTGGACTAGGTCTTCTCAAAATTATAAAAAAATCATTTAATTATTGTTTATTTGTTGCTTTTTGATTTTCATGTAGTTCACATTTTGGTTCGTTATTTTTTTGTTTAATTGTTTGGTTAAATGGACTCAAACATATAAGTGATAAACAAAATTCTGCCCGTGAGTTAAAATAACCAGTTAACAACATTGCATTTGTATATTTTGATAGGATGAGAAGATCAAAATAAAATTTAAATCTTTTCCAAACAATTTGGTTGTATTGAATTTAAAAAATTTTTCATTGCTGCATAAATGTCTTTGCTTTTCATCTAGCTTACTGACATTTCTTTTGTTCTTGAACAAATAACACGAAATAAATTGGTCAATGTAATGATCTGACGGGCCAAACAACTGATGTGATGTTTCAATGAAGAATACAAGACTAGCTTTCAATTCCATTATTGCACAAATCTCGAATGAATATATTGTTCAATTATATTTTTCAATAAAAAAATTATACACTATGGACATTCATAGCCAGGGTTGTCTGTGTGCAGAGAAGTTGGTTCACAGACAGATATTTTGAACCAGAACCTAGATGAATTTGTAGTGTGCCATCTGATAAAGAACAGAAGGCAAGTGTCAAACTTCATTATTGCATTCATTTCTGATGAATATTTTGTTTAAATAAACTTTATAATGAAAAAATTACAATTAAAAAATAATTTTCATGTGGGCTTTTATCATGTGAGTATTTTTCATGGAACAGTTCTTAGAATATGATTAGTTTTCCTTCCAGTGCAACTAATAAAATGGTTGAATATATTTGCCCTATTGGTTAGCTGAAATTTTTAAGCTAATTTTGTGATAAAAAGCATATAATTTGGCCATTTACTGGGAAGAAGCTGAAATTAACTTGCACCAACATAGTCTCAATTCTCTACTCACATATAGTGGCCGAGTGCTAACCTCATGACCTCTCATAAATGGGATAATTCTATGCCAAAAGAATGAAGTTTTCTTACCAGCAACAAAAATTTACATGAAAATTTCAATGCATTACAATGTTGAAAATGGAATGGTGCTTAAATTATTTTTCATATTATTCGAAGCAAATAAGAACCAAAAAAAAAAAAAAAAAAAAAAGGTTTAAAATTAGATACTTTTTTTAATTAAAAAAAAGTTAATTAAGATTTTTTTTAAGCTATGAGAGAGATGAGATTTGTTTCATTTAATTATAAAAAAATCTCATCCTGGAAGTAAAAAAATCATTAATACTAACGGCACTCATTTCTAATATTTTGTACAGTTTCAATATAAATCTTTTCTTGAGAAAACAAAGGTTGAATTTTTTTTTCAATTTGGACTATCACATTTTTGTATATAGCTTTTTTTATAAACTAGAGTTCTCAACCACACTTACCCCAAATTATATGGTTTAGTAAATATTTCGGTTGAAAAATTTCTACTATCTTTGTTCTCAATATGTCAATCATCCATAGGTGTTTAATACTTGACCAGGGAGGAGGGGGGGAGGGAAATTAATAAGATGACAAGAAGTTATCCAATTTTTTTTATTCAGCTTAAACTGACTGTCCTATACTTACTAACAAAATGATACCTATTGTAAATTACTAGTACGTATTTCTTCAAATGGATTCAGAAGACATTATTAACCCGGATGTTTGTTATCAGTTGAAAACATTTCCCTTCTTCCATCCTTCTCGGACATTAAAAAATAAACAATGAATGGGAGAGGGAGCAGTTGAAAAATATTCCCCACTAGGCTGAATTTACATATGATGAACATGGGGAGAATTTTTTTTTTAACTATTTGGCAATATGTAAGATTTTTCTCATTAGATCAGCCCAATTTTTTGAGTATAAAAAATAATTTTAAAAATTTAATCAATGTAGATTTTGAATGTTAGAAAGTCAAGTTTACTTCAATTGGCAATAGAATTGATCATTACACCATTTTTAACAGCTACATAATTTCTTGTTAAAAAAAGAAAGAATTTTAGAATCAGATACCACTAAATAACCATGAAGACATTCTTTTCTCAAGTAATTTTGCATGCTTACAATCTAAAATACCTTCATTTCTTTCAGAAATTTGTCAGTTGCAAATTGATTTTGACAAGTAGCTATAATATTAAAAGTTGTTATTTAAGCTTTTTTGGTTTATTTGAAATGTTTTAAATTAGGGGTAGGGTTGGTGTAAGGTTAAAAAATATATTGATTTCCTCTTTTCAAATAAAATCCAATAAATTTTAAAATTCAAGGTAGAACTTGTGAACAGACAAATTATCATAATATTGATTGAAAGTACATAAATTTATATAGAAAAATACATTTTCAAAATTATTCCTTTTTCTTTCCGAATAAAAAAAATCCCAATAATGCCGTTGTAATTGCATCCCAATAGATATATTCGTACTAAAATATATTAGTATAGTTGATCCATACATAACAATCCAGTCATTTTTGACGGGTACTATACTTGAATTTGGTGTGATAACTGGTATTTGGGCCTTTGCATTACTGGCGACTGTTCAGCTCAAAGGTAAGAGCAACGCTATAGCAGATGCAGATTCTTACAGCACCCTCATTTTCTTTGATAATTCAAACAATGTAAATAGAATAAACTGAGTGATATTCTAATCGTGTGATGACAGCAGATCATTTTATATATACATATCATTGGATTTTTCAATAAAGTTTGTATAAACTGTTATAAAATATCTATTAATAGAATTAAAAATACTTAAATCAAAGTAAGTCAACAATTCTTTAGTACTCAAAAGAAATGAGTCCATTGCTTTCAATCTATCTTATTGGTGAATTTGTAGTAAACAGCCCCATTAACATATAGCCACTAATCTGTTCTCAGAAAGAAAAGGTTTTCAAATTGATCCAAGTCAAAGTATAGAATCTATAAGGTTGCTATTAAATAGTACAATTTCTTTTCACAGGAATAAAAAGGAGGTTTGCTGGCTTTCTTTGCATTTAAAAAAAAAAATTGTCTTTTTTCTTGGATTATACACCTGAAAAATACTGAAGAATGAATCAAGCAAAATGTTGTGTTGATATCATAAAATAAATGTAAGAGGATACTGTCCAAACAGGGCTCCCACTAACAATGAAGCTTTTCCTGCTGATTGTATCAGGTTTCTATGTAGGTACACAACTAAAATCTGAAATTGAATTGTTTTCAGTCACTGCATTCCATTGATAGTAAATGTTAGCCAGTAACTGATACTTCACTAACAGACTCACTGTCACTGCTACTTTCCTTTGGTTTATATCTGGCATCACTATCCTAAGAACTAAAAATCACTTGAAAAAAAAAAGTATTTTACTTTGATCATTGTCTGTTAGAGTAATTGCATCTAGGTGATTTGGCACAATTGACTTAGTCAATGGATGAATGTAGCTAGGGTAAAAATAGTGTTGGAATCACACCGATTATTCAAATAAAAAATTATACAGAGTAACTAAATGAACTAAGTGCTCTATGAATAAAGCCATGGAATGAATGTATGTATGCATCACAGGCATTATGCAACAGGCCACAAGACAGACATGTGACATCATGTGGTAGTAAATGTTTCAAGTATTAGAAACGAGAAAAACTCTGAGCTACTCTTTCCCTTGAGAGAATATAAGTATACAATCAGAGAATAAATTGTTGCAGTGATAGGTGCATTTATAATAATACTTTTTACGGCTATTGATACTGAGATTTACATAATTATAAAGAAATATGCAAAAATCAGAAAGATGTCCCCTTTTTAGACTTTCTGAACTTTATAAAGTAAATTTTTCTTTAGGTCATATATTGAACAAATAGAAATAAAGAAGACATAGGTAAGACTCAAATCTACAACAAAATTATTGATGCACAAGTCTATTTTTATCAAGGACATATACATTGCCTAACAACCTGGCTAGAAAGTTTTTTTTTTGATTTATTTCAATTTTCTGATGAGATAAAAATCAATGAATTTTTAAGTGGATGAATATATTTATGGCAAGGAAATGGATGAGATTTATCCAACATAATGATCAATTCTATGGACAATATGAAAACACAAAAGTTATGGAAACTGGATTGTATTTATTTCTGTTATATGTTTTCTTCTTCTGTCAAATGGGAAAACACCAAACTCCAGCCACTTACCGTTCAAAAAGAACTTGTCCAATCATTCAAACTAAAACTGAAAAACAGATATGAACTCCTAACCGAACCAGAAAAGAACATCAATGAGCTCAGCAACAATATAACAACCTCCCTAATTGAAATCGCCTGTATGTTTAAACCAAAGACCAAACTCAGAAGAAACCAAAAATCTCATGGAGAAATGCAGGAACCATTAACAATGGAAAAGCCAAACCACCCAAAAGAAACAAAAAGATACTTGGCAGCCGTCATCAAAAGCATTCTTGGAAAAGGTAGGGGGGATCCCAAACTATGGGAAACTTCTCAATACAGGAAGCTAGCTAATAACTAGTGAACTGGAAGCAAACGGAAAACTGGCTATGGATAGGGACCTAACTGTCAAAACTGCTTCGACATTTTACGAAGACCTTAATTCCACCAAAGAAAAGCCGCAGAAAAATGAACAGGAAACATGAGCTTAAAGTGATCAATAAGAGGATTTCCCAGAAGTTACTCTGAAGGAAGTGAAGTAAGCCATCAAACAAAGAAAGGGCCTTTGGACCCGACAGCATCACCATCGATGATCACCATAAAAAAAGCCGGGAAGTCATCACTTGGAAATTGGCCATCCTATTCAACTTATGCCTCAAACAAACCAAAGTCCTTGGAGAGTGGAACACTGTAAAAAAAACAAAACCTGGATGACCTCAACAACTACAGGCCAGTGAGCCTACTAAACTGCATATACAAACTCTTCAAGAAACTGAATCACTTAAACACTAGATGAAAACCAACTATAGGAACAAGCTAGCTTCAGAGAAAGCTACACAACTATAGACCATCTCCATTCAGTAAACCAACAAGAAGAGAAAGCGGTAGAATATAAAATGCCACCAGCTGTAGCATTTGTTGACTTAAAAATAAAATAAAACTCTTTGATTCACTTGAAATAATGACTAACTAAATGAAACAAGCAATAAAGTGGGCCTCCACAAGAATTTCAGCAAAACAAATGTCATGTACAACAAACATGTTGGGGACAAAGACAACGATAAAGATTGAAAACACAGAGCTGAAGAAAGTAGACCACTATATCTACATAGATCAGTGAGCCTCCATAAAGTCATCAAAAGAAGAAGAAATCAATTGAAGAATCACATTCAGTTGGCAAGCTTGACTTTCAAGAACAAGAAAATCAAACAAGTTCTAAAAAGGGTATACAACCAATGTATCCTACAGATAGTCACCTATGGAGCTGAAATAAGAAACCTAACCAATAGCACAGTATATCAGAGAAAAGATAGGAGTCTGAGACTTCATAGAAACTGATATAAAACTCGAATGGCAATGGGCTGGACATGTCGCAAGAACTGCTTGACATCATGTCTCACAACTAGATCCTAAGAAATCATACCCGAAACTGTGTCCGACATAAAGTAAGATAGCATGATGAGCCAGATAAATGCAGAAAGTATTGGCTCAGCAATGCCCATAATAGAGAAGTCCGGCAAATCTAGGTGAAGGTCTATGTCCAACGACAGACGCTTACAGGCTGCTGCTGCAGCTGACACATGGTTGAATCTAGTGACTGTTATTGAGAAAAATTGTATATAAGTGTGTGTTGTGGGTGGGTTGGTGCATTGACAAGGGAAATAATCCGAGATTTTAGAGGTAGGACACATTTTCCCTCTCAACAAAGCATACTTACGTACAATTTTTCTCAATAACAGTCAACTACATATACACACAAAAAACCCTTATTCACTCCCCGCACACAAATGATTTGAAGTTCAACACAAATATCTTTTTTGTCAATTCATTTAGAGAAATAACTTCACCATCTCCCTCACTTCTTCCAAACCTTGTTATTCATGAAGTCTCATCATTTTCCCCAATTTGACAAGAGTTTTGAAATATATAAAGGAATTAAATATCATCCAGCTTCCAAACTTGCTGCTTTTACATCGTCTATTAAATGAACTAAACATATTTATATAAATGAAACTATAATTGAGGTGAAATAGAGTGAAATGACATTAAGTAATGAAATAAGAATCCTTAAGCAATTCAACATTGATGGAATTCAATATTCAACTTCTAAAAACAAAGAGCAATTTTTAATAAAGTGACCGTTTTTTTGTAGATGGGAGTTCAATAATTCTTTACATCATCTTCATTCAAGTGTACAAGCAATTTCACCAGTGAATGATTTCCAAATATCATGATGACCAAATACTATGATGTTAATGACAAGGTCTGATCAATCCAACCTGCAAAAATTTTAGGTACTTTCCCAATTTAGAGGGTTCGACGAAACCTAAGAGAAAAGAAAACCCACACAGGTTGTTCTGAGGCATCTGGTATTGGTTTCATTCTCAATAAGATTGAATAAACTTTGATAAAATTAGACAAATGTGGGAGCGATCTAGGAAAATAGCAGAAGAAAATTTTCAAGTATGGCTGGAGTGCATTCTGTTCCCCCACATATAACCAATTATTTTTTTTGGCACTTGAGATGCTTGAGTTGCCTATGATAATGGCACATATCGCTGAAACGTACCCTACGTCTTGACTGTTTTCCGGCTCACATATAATAATGGGACCAACTATTGAAATAAGAATGAAATTAAAAAAATTTTTTTTGAGGCTTGACATACAGGGAAATATAAACTGATTTACAAACACATTAAAATAAAGCTTAAAGCATGTTCTTGAAGATGAAATGTTTGAGTATATTGCCTTGCACTTATATGAATTAACCTGGAAAAAACCTGCATTGCAAATCGAGGCTCAACAGCAATTTTCGATTGCACAAAATGAGGTGAAAAAACAACAAAAAAGAAAAAGGATAAAGTGTGTTAAGTATAGAGAAAAAAAAAAAAAAAAAAAAAAATTCATATAAAATTTCCTTTTATTTAAAACTATTTCAAAGACAAAACTAAGTAAATTCAAAACAATTTCAAGACAAAAATCATGACCAACATGTTTGTTTGACAGTTTTGTATCATGTGACTGATTATCATAAAATTATTTTAATACAAAACAATAATTCGTTACAAAGTTATTTTATAATTCATTTTAATACAACATCATAGTGAGTAAATATAACTAGCAACAGACTGAAAACTTAAAATTCAAATCTCGAAGGGAATTTTTTTTAATGTATGTCCAGCCTCAAAATTTGAAAAAAAAAAAAAATCATTCAGGGGCATAACAGTTGTCCTAATCATTGGACCTCACTATTGTATGTGTTCCATAAATTATTACTAAAAATTATTAGTATTGAAAAACACCATTTTTTATCAAAATTTGTATGAAATCAGGCTAATAATTTTTTTTGTATTTAAATAAATTGTTTATTGTAATTTTTGGATAAAATTATTGTGTGTTTACCCTGTAAATTATTGATTGTTTTGTAAAAAGTTGTGGAAGAAAGATTTCAATGAATATGACAATTCTCTTCGGCGTGGTTATGAGTTCGAGTCACACCCATGTTCGAACCTAACAAATCAGAATGCATTAATATTTGTTTCTAAGTTTTTCCTTTTTAGATTTAATAACAAAAATCTTGTGGATTTTAAAATACCATAAAATGCAAACTGCATTTATACAAGTCATCGAAAAAATAAATTTTCAAGTTCAGATTAGGAAAAATTATTCATTAATGATTTTGCCAGCATTTATACTGTTTTTAAGATATTTTTTTTTTGATAATTAAAAATCTTCAACTTTTTAATATTGTATTTTGTACATGAATTATTCAATCATGAATAATAGAAGAGAATGAAAGAAAAGTTGATAGGATTTCAAAGCCACAAAACAAAAATTTCTAAGATATTTAAAGGATATTTCTAATTCAAGTCAATGCATGACTAGAACAAGGTTACCAAAATGAAAAGTTCAACAGCAGCAATAGCCTCTAACTACTACTACTACTACTAATAATAATAATGAAAACAAAAAAAAACAAAAAAAAAAACAAACAAAAAAAAAACAAAACGTTTAATTACAGACACCAACATTTATAATGCGTAATTTCTGTCTGTTCAGTTTATTGAATTGCATTTTCTGGAAAGAACATTTTGAATGTACTCTTCATGTAGTGTAAGAACCTTGGTCCATTAAGGATAGATACACACATCAACATGATTAGGGTCAATACGCTATATTTCCATAATCATATTTTTTTTTTTTTTTTTTTTTACATAAATTTACATCAACTTTGTAAAAATTTGATGGCAAAAGTTAGAAGCATTTGTTGAAAAACAAACAAACAAACAACATTTTAACAAATCACAAGGCCAGACGCTGTTAAATGTGCACTTTTTCCCCCCAAAGATTCTCTTTTCAAATTTTCCAGTCAAAAGTTCTTATTTCATAATCCAAGGGTTGCCATGCTAAGTTTGAGGGTACCAAATATAACAAATTTGAATTATTCCCAAGCAAATGAAACTAGGAATGAGATAATAAAAACATGATATAAAGAGGTAGTCTTATGATCCCCCTTTCAAATTCAAATATTTTTTTTTCAAATGTTTTTGTATGTTTAAAAAGACTGTTCATATGGCCAAAATTGTTCGAAGAGTTTTTTTTGATTTTGTTTCCATCAAATATTAACCTTATGCTGTGAAAAGACTTGGAATTGTTTTTTTTTCTCCTTCCCATGTAGGGAATATAATATGAAATCAAAGCTGATGAAAGTCTCAGAGACAAATAATCAAGGAGTATGAAGCAAATAAAAAAGTTATATGTTCACAATTAAAAAAAGCATTTAGAAAGTACTAATCTGGGCTGTATAACCCAAATATGTAGGTCATTGTTATTTGAGCCTTCAAATATTTGAGTATTTATATAATAGAGCGCCTATAATATTTCAAGAGTGAAGATTCAATCATTATTTGACTTACAACTGCAAGAGACATTGTTGATAAATGTACATCAAGTTTAAACCTTTAGTCAATTTATTGGTCAATAAAAATTGATATTTTCTTATATTAAACAAAGAATGCTCCTGAAAATATTTCACTTTCTTGAGTAATTGAATGTTTTCAATTGTGTTCATCTAATTAATAGATTTTTATGCCAATCATCTATCATTGTACATAGTATATGAATTAACCAAACAAAGGTTGGGGAATTTTTTCTTCAAAATCCCAGTGTCTAATATTTGGCAGAAATTCATGACCATCTGTGTTGATGTCAATGTGGCAGTTAAAGGACAAAATGAGCAAAGTTGGAATGGAAAGATGAAAACAACATTTTTTTCTGAATTTAAAAATGTTGTTAGGTATCCTTATAAATTTCAATATAGCTACAGATAAAAATCATTTATCTTCTGCCTTGCTACATTGTGATTCTTCCAGTTTATCCACAAGACAATTAGTGCAAAAGCCTCCACTTTGAAAAAAGACTTTCAACACTTAGTTGAGTTTTTCTATTTGTAGTAGCCATGATTTTTGTGTTGAAAATAACAAAATATATATGTACATATTTTTAAGGTTCAGACAATAATAACTATAGATCTTGCTTCTCAAAGCAAGTTAGAAAATGTAAAGCATTCCTAGCAAGTAATGGCAATGGAGCAGGAGAAAAGAAAAATTCTTTTTGATTTGATTTTAAGAGCATGATCTGTCACCACTTAGTTCTGGATGCACACACACACACACACACACACACAAAATAATATTGCATATTATATACACAAACATACACAATTTATTAATTTCTACCTGACCTCATATTCAGAATACACCTTTAGAGTAACTTTGAAAGCACTATATTTTTGGCATTGCAGATGCATAATGATACAATCATTTTTGATAATAGCAAAGAAAAACTTATAGTTGTCCATTGACACATGATTGATTCTTCTTTATGAATAAAGAGTAATTTTCTGAATATAACAAATAGCTTTGTTTTGAATTCATTTCACACTTATGGGAATTCATTGACCTATTTTCAAGCCCTTAAAAACATTCTTTGCGTACAGGGATGCCTGAATTAATGCAATTGATTAGTTCAAAAATTTTCTGTCCTTTTCAAAGTCTTATTATGATTTAATGTATTTCTTCAGGTTAAACTTAGCTACATTAATATGTACAGCCATATCATAACTATACAACATCAAAATCCAGATTAATCAAAAGTGCAATATTCAAAGTATTATTGTAGTTGGGGGAAAAAAAAAAAAAAAAAAAAAAAATCAAGTGTACACAAAATATGAGTTTAGGTAAAAAGTCTCCTGTACTATTTAACACTGTACATGCAATTTGTGCTAAGCAGAAACCAAACAGTCACATCTGAAAACAAAACAAAGCTCAAATTCAACATTACAAAATAAGCATAACAATAAAAATGTTGAGTAAAATATTGAACTTTTGCGGCTTACAGGATGCATTTCCTGCCACCCTCCTTTTCACTATAGGATATGCTGATGAAATAAGTTTTTTGTCTTTATATTTCTTCAAGAAGCAACAAAGGACAGCTTTCTTCAATCTATCTATCAGTCCAAAAAGAAATGACTCTATTGTTAATGTACAAAAGTAAGATCTCCAATAAATTTTATCCCAATTTTATCATTTTCCTACAAATCAGAAGTCGATGGACAAACTGGAAGTTTGGTAAGCTCAAGAGTTTTCAATCACTAAAGGGTCTGAAAATTTAACTTAGTCTGGCAGCCATTATCTTTTAACTAACAATCTAATTGGCAAGATCAAATAGTAAGGACATTTTTTTTTAATCAAATGAAATCAGAAAGTATGGAACATTAATTACTCAACAGGTTAATCATGTCAATGTAGATACTAAAGACTAATAAATAAAGTCTGTAGTAGGATAGTTCAATTTATGTTACAATTTAAAAGAGCAACTATTATTTCTATTTGCTCACCAGTCCAAATATTGTTGATAGAAAGCTATGATTATGAAGCAAGCTGCTCTTTTCATTAACCAACATGAAAGTTTGAAGATGAATGTTAAACATGTTGACTGTAAAAATTCAAATTTCATGAAATTTTAAAAAATTACTTCAAAGCAAAACTCCACTCTGATTAATTGATGATATTCAAGATGAAAATATCCTGCTTGGCAAAAAATTTAAACTTAGGCTCCCTAGTTACATTGTTAGATGCATATCAATCCATTATATTAAATCAACAAGTATGTATCTGGAATAATTTCCTATTTGAAAAAAAAGTATTTGAAATGACAAAAAAAAATTAGAAAATTGAAAAAAAAAAACAAAAACAAACAACAACAACAAAAAACAAAACAAAACAAAACAAAACAAAACAAAAAAAAAACAAAAAAAACAAAAAAAAAAACTCATTTAATTATCTCAATATTTTATGAGAGAAAAACTAACTTAATCCAAAATCTGCTTGGTAAAATTTATTTCATGTAAAATAATCTTATATAATTTGATAATATGAACCCCCCCCCAAAAAAAACAAAAAAACAAATGAAAAACAACAAAAACATGACTTTGAAAATGTAAGAGATTGAAAGTTTTTCAGAAAATTGCCAGAGATAATTTTTACTTTACTTGAAAGGTCAATAAAACATTTGTTGATAGAGAGTGGAGGATAGTTTGCTCAGTCATTATCTTCTAAATTTAAAGGTGGTATTTAAGGCATCTGATAAGCTGCAATTGAAAAAGAAAATCCTACAAATCGTCAGTGATAACAAGATTAAATGACTGACTGACTGACTGACTGGCTGGCTGGCCTGGGGTTGCAAAAGAAGGTGAAATGAACAAAACACTCAGGCATGCAAGGTGTTTCAATAGAAACCAGGAAAGTAAACTTATCTGGTTTTGTTTAGTACTGAATATAAAAATGATTTTCAAATTATAACTTGGTAAATGAGTAGAAAAAAAGATGGCAATTACGCTGTTTGACAGGTGACACTATGAAAATTTCCCTCATGAATGATCTTAATTTTATTTTTAAACAAGAACAGTTTCATTTATAAAGTAAAAATCAACCTACCAGGATTGATGGGTAAATTGTTAATGAGAAATTCTCCTAATCTGAATATTACCTGAGTGCATTCGAATATTATTGCCTTGCACAGTTTCAGGACATTTTTAGACACTTGCCAGCCTCCTGCTGCCAAATCTGAAGATTGCATCACTATCTGGACAGCAGCTGCTTGTGGGATGTAACTACCAACAAAATAATATTAACTACAAGATCATTTATTTTCATAAATTTCTTCAGATGAACCTTGTGTCAGAAATGTTTGTAAAAAATATATATTTTAAAAAGTCTATGATTATAACTCATGAGCAGAGAGAGATAGCTGCTCTATAAAAAATGATGATGATGATGATAATGATTTAGGATGATACTAAGCATTCATTTACGAAAGATGATCTTCGTTTAAAAAAAAAAAAAATCAAATATTTATACCATTTGGAGATAAAGGATTTTGAAAAATACAATAAACTGACCACAAAAAAGTAGGATATGAAAGACTTGCTCTAAGTCTACATTGGTAGCTATCAACAATTCGACCAACATCTTTACTACAAGAGTCAGCAATATATTCATACAAGAAAACAAATTTCTTCCTGTATATATTTTGAGAATTTTATTCGTGGGCAGAAAAGGCTTGCTTACTTCTAATAAACTTTCAGCAAATACAGTTTAGCAGGCTGTGACATAGGAAACTCCAATTCTTACAATGATCACCAAAACTGAACAATCAGTCTGATCAAAATTATTTTGTGAATTGAGTGCTGCAAGAGAAAATCTACCATTCCTTAAGAGTAAGCCCCCTAAAATTGATCTATATATGAATGAAAAAATGAATCAGTAAAAGTCAATAAAAATAGGGATCTTCAAGTTAAAATTTATTATTCTTCAAATATATAGAGTATATGGATCGCATAAGAGAATGAAAGTTTATAAAACAAGGAAAAAGTAGAAAAATTAAAAGCAAAATTTACTTCCTAGAATTAGGTTTTATTTTTTCTTTTATAAAGTATGCATGATACTGACAAAATTTTTTAATGTCATGAATTACTTTTGTGAATAAAATGAAATTATTTATGAAGCATAACATATGCATCTGCAATTTTTCAAAAAATAGAATGTAAAATAGAAACATTGCAATAAGTGAATTACTTGGACAGTAAACCCATCCAAAAGTGAAGTGCTGGGATTCGCTCTGAGAGGCAAACTGGGTTGTTTCATGCCTCACAATAATGTAGATTTCTTCAAGTTCACAAAGTTTTGATCTGCATCACTGATATTAGGTAAAGTTGTAGAGACATGTGCAAATGTTGTATTTATTACACATGCACTATAAAAGTGCAATACGGTTTTATCTGGTGAATATTACAAAGTAACCATTAAAATATTGTAAACATGATATTTACTAAAATAATTCATTTTGAAGTTTTCAGGAGACATAAAAGTGGGCGTCAATTTTAAATAGTCGTAAATGAAACAAATTATACAAATATTTTAATGTTAATGAATAGTCAAAATAATTGACTAACTATATCTGATGAGTCATCCATGATTTTAAAGACGCTTATGAAGAACAATCAGCAATTTCTATTATTCAGGGTAAATTAATAGCCAAAAGGTCATATTTCTCTCAGTTAATCATTAAGAGTTCATGATGATAAAATATGTGGCCTTTAATATTCAATAATAAACAATCACAATTCATAATGTTTATGATCATTTAAGATATGATACTCGTAATCAGTAGTATGTTTATTTTTTTCTTTCAAATGGCAGGAATATAACAGCCTTTAAAGATACTAACCAATTATACAGAATTGGATATGAAGGAAGAGAGGGGGGGAAAAAAAAAAAAAAAAAAAAAAAAGAAGACTGATCTGGTTGAAAAACAGTGACTGAAGAACTAAGAAAACGCCAAAAGATCAATAAAGCAGCTGCTGATTTCCGAAACTATGACGAAACTGGAGAAATAAAAATCTCAAACAGCTGCAGAAATGGCTGAAACTAGCTGGAGTATAAAGGATTATTTCGAGGCAAAATTGGGTAAATTGTTGAGATTGGCACTATTTAGGTATTGTGAATTTCTAGTACAGTAGATGAACCTCGACATAACAAATTTTGGCTTCAACGAACACATGGACAATAAACTTTCGTCTTATTTACCAAACAAACTTTGATAAATGCGCAAACATGTGCATCATGATGAATTTGGCATGATCCTAGTTTAGTGGTCCAGTTTTTAGATCAAGATCCAAGTGTATGTCAACGAAACAGCATTAACTTCCTGGTTTCAATTTCAAACGTTATTATGATTGTATTTCAATTGTTTTCATGAATCATACTTTAATTCAGAAATATTTTTCAATTTTTCAATTGACAAAAACAAAAATTATGGGTCTCATTTGTTGTCCACTACACAACTGACATGGCATTCCGTTTTAAATCCAGAAGTTTAGCCCACTCGCATTTCACACTCTGAGAAAGTCAAGCCATCTGATTTCATTAAACCATCATAGTTTTTAAGTCATCATAACTCTTTTTTTAACACAATTATTCTATTTTGAATTAGAATGAATTATTTGTTTTATAATTAAATCAACATGTGTTTTGTAAGTATATTGTTTCATAAAATTCAAGAAAAAACATTAAAAAAAATAAAACATTAAAATAGAACAATGATATAACTTATGTTGTTTTGTCAATTGATGAAAAAAATTCAAGCAGTTAAAATACAACTATAATAACAGTTAAAATTGAAAACATGAAGTTAATGTTTCATTGATGTGAAAAGATGGAGACTACATCTTGATCTTGAATGCTGCAAAGGGCTGGACAACGAAACTAGGATAGGGCCATGAACTTTCTTAAACATCGAACAATCTAAGATAGAATGAAGGGCAACTGAACTGCCTTAGGATCTATGGATTGATATTTATTAAATACGGCAAGCTATCGAACTTACTTCTTACTGACCAAATGCTGGAAAACTATTGGGTATAACAAGTTTTCAGCTTCAATGACACCCCCATAAGTTTGTTAGAATGAGAGTTTACTGTAGTGCTAAATTAGTCATCCAGCAATGAAGTCATTCAAAAGCTTAATATTCATCTTTTTGAAAAGATAATTTATAAGAACCTGTACTCTAATCAGCATAATGTAAGAATAAAATACATTAATTGTAAGAGCAATTCTGCAACACTATATTTAAAATGATAAAATTAGTATTTGTAAATAGACAACTGTGATAGAACCAAGATTAAATTTGATTTTACGAGATCAACTGATGGGAAGAGTGTTTAGAACTGCTCTGAAAACAATATTTTAATGAGCTTGCATTTGCATCAACAGCATTTAACATGGTTAATTTTGAATTGAATGTTCTACAACTGAATAATCAGAATGAAAGAAGAGTTGACAATGGATATTTAATAAGCTTTACTTAGTCTGGAACAAAGTCACAATAATTGGCGACTCAGTGAGAATCATACTCACAACTATAAGCTTAATTTACTAACCACTGCAATGCAGCAAGTTTTTTTAAAAAATTGACTGTGATAAGATACATGAATAAATGCTGTATTTAATCTATATCTCCTTTGATGGTATATCCGTTTGTCTCCTCCTCTCAACAAAGTGAAGATTTCAGGAAATGATCAGTTTTTTTAAAGAATGTTATGAATACATTACAGGATCTCTTCTCATTCTCACTTCACTTGAAAGCAGTTTTCTTATTCTTCAATGAAATAATGGCTAAATATTTAATATTTTTGTATGGACATGTAACAATACAATATCAGAATATAAGAGAAGAAAAATAACCTCTAACAATTATTTCAAATAATTTTTTTTACATACCTCATTATACAAAAATAAGTGTTGAAATCTTACAAATGCACTGCAAGTATATTCTTTCAAGAGTAAACATTTGAACATGTCTACTTAGCACAAAACCAAATGATTCTCTTGAAGTTCTAGTGATCACAACACAACCAGTGTTGTCAAGCTGCAGCTAATCAAGCAGTGAGATTCATATAATAGATAGGCACTAGGAACACCAGATTAAGATTCCAACTTATCAGAGAATAAGTTTGGTTGTGGCCAGTAGACATGAATACAATAAGGCAGATGGTAAAAATGGAGGTAAATTAATATAAATTAAGATAAATTAATGTTCCAACTATTGACAACTAATGGAAATGAGTTATACTTAAAAATGTAGCGTAAGAGAAAGGCTCAGTAAGTTTGTAGATCACATTTTTTTAAAATTATTGCTGGATAAGAAATAATATCAGATTAAATAATGACCATTGTATTGCAACCAGAGATATTCATCTCCTTATTTTGAACGACTTATCACTTTTGGGTGGGTAAATTGTTAAATAGCAAGAATACTTTTCTGTAATCAATGTTTGTTCTTATTTGAAGCAGTAAAATGAGTTATTTTCTCAGTTAATACAAACTTAATTCTTTGCAAACTGTAATGTAATGATATATCATGGTCAGATTCAAGTAGATGTGACATTTTGAATCTGATGTCATCAAGAAAGAATATAGAAACTTGTTTTCAATGATTATAAACTATTTGTTTAAAAAAGGTGAGCTGTACTATGACTTTGCATTAATGGATTAATTTGATTGAGAAAAATGGGAAAACTTGGAAGGATCTAAAAAGTCACATGACTCCCAGGACAGCAAAGATTATATATATATATATATATATATATATATAAAAGCAAAATGAAAAAAAAAAAAACAAAAACAAACAAAACAGTAGCAACAAAATTTAAGAAAAAAATAAATAAAAATAAACTGAAGAAAAAACAATTCCCTCCTGCCATACTTGAAAACTAATGAATTAAAAATGAAAGTGAAAATAAAGCAGCCCAAAACCAGTGTATGTATGGAGTTCAAATTTTTGAAAAAATTAAATGGTGACCAATAACTCCAAACAACAAACATGCATTATAGTGCTAACTCAGATAGCAACAGCAGAAGGCTGATTTAGCAAAATTATCATATTAAAGGTTTCCAAGACAGAACCCATAAAAAATTTCAAATTCTGATAACAGTATTTTTCATAGCATTTTCTCACCTTTCTCTATTTTTAAATCTATTTCAGATTTTTTACTTGGCTAGATATTTTTTTCTTTTCTTTCAGCAATATAGAAGTTTCCTGTTGATGATACTTTGCAGATGTTCCCAACCATGCAATCTGAGATAATGTATTGTTTATTTTTCCCTCTTTCAATGATAGAAAAAAAAAAAAAAAAAAAAAAAGAAAAGAAAAGAAAATTTGTTCTCTGGCCTTGGTCAGTGGACAGATTGTGAAATTAAACTGTACATAATGTTTTGTGCTGACCACATCTCACAGGAGTTGAATGCCTTCATGTAAAGCAGTTTTCTCTGATAAAATAATTAAAAGGGATATATAGTTTTCTTATTGGTTAGTTTTTAGATCTTCATTATTTTTTTTCAATCATTTTTTTTATTCCTCCAGGAAATGAAGGTCCAAGAGGAATGTGTCCTACAATGGTCCCTCATGTGTAATTGTGGTGGTGGTGGCGGAGGCGGTTACAGCGGTTGAGGTTGTAGTGATCATCAAGGTGTGAGGGACCATGAGCATTTGGCTGCCCAGTTGCTGCTAGTCTTCGATAACAAACTGCAAGTAGTTGCCAAGTACATATCTTTCTAGGACACAGCAGAGTTATCTCTCTTCTTTTATTAGGGTGGTAACATTTGGTATAAACGATACCTTTGCCGAATGTGAGGCCGCACATCCTCATTCTAAAACAGAAGAAAAAATACCAACATGAAAAAGTCAGATAATTTACTAGCAGAGTACAATAGAAAACATAGCATTGATAGTTTACAAGTAGGAAATTATTCACTGTGTGCTGCTACTTGTTGGATTCTACTTTAAATTTTGGCAACAAGTGGTTGTCAACTGGATAACAGGCTCCATTAACTTCTTCATAACAAAATATTTATTTCATTCAAAGAATAATTGCTCATTCAATGTATGGAATGAATAGGGATATGCAAAGAGTTTACAGCAAGTTCTTTTCCCATACTTTCATCTAACCATCAATCATTTCCTTAAAGGATTCATTTCACACTGTACACCAAGTCTTTTGAGACAGGTAATTTTATTAGTAGTAATTTGGGTTCGTTTTTTTTGTTATTTTTTTTTTCAACTAAAATATAAACAACATTGTGATTTATGATGAAGTTTTTGCAAGAGAATTATCAAAGATAATTATTGTATTCTTAAAAATATTTTTCCAGGGCAATTTATAATTAGAAGAATACTACCTGGTATTTTTCGTGCTTTTAATCAATAAGTCTAGTTTCTTAAAGGAATTTTCTAAATTTTGAGAAAAATTAAATTAAAGAGAGAGGGTTTCTATTAACGATGTAACTATAATGCTGAACTGGACCCATACTTTTTGTCCAATATACATCATCAAGTTATTTGGTTACATCTTTGGGGGAGTTTGGAATGTTCACCTTAAGAACTGGGAGTCATCCTGAATATGGTGCAGAATGCCTTCGAGAAATAGATGAAATTATACATATACGCATATATGTAAGCCTATGT
>OY735219.1:44766948-44769448 GCA_963457665.1 Thysanoteuthis rhombus | reverse complement strand
TATATACATACATATATACATATAAATATATATATATACATATATATATATGAATAAATATATACATATATATATATAAATATATATATATATAAATATATATATACATAAATATATATATACATACATATATATATATGAATATATATATATATATATATATATATACATACATATATGAATAAATATATACATATATATATATAAATATATATATATATAAATATATATATACATAAATATATATATACATACATATATATATATGAATATATATACATATATATATATATATATATACATACATATATGAATATATATATACATACATATATATATGAATATATATATACATACATATATCTATATAAATATATATATACATACATATATATATATAAATATATATATACATACATATATATATAAATATATATATACATACATATATATATATAAATATATATATACATACATATATATATATAAATATATATATACATACATATATATATATAAATATATATATACATAAATATATATAAATATATATATATATATAAATATATATATACATACATATATATATATAAATAAATACATACATATATATATATATAAATATATATATACATACACATATATATATAAATAAATACATACATATATATATATATAAATATATATATACATACATATATATATATAAATATATATATACATACATATATATACATAAATAAATACGTACATATATATATATATAAATATATATACATACATATATATATATAAATAAATACATACATACATATATATATAAATATATATATACATACATATATATATATATAAATAAATACATACATATATATATATATAAATAAATACATACATATATATATATATAAATAAATACATATATATATATAAATATATATATACACACATATATATATATAAATATATACATACACACATATATATATATAAATATATACATACATACATGTATATATATAAATATATACATACATATATATATAAATATATATATATAAATATATACATACATCCATATATATAAATATATACATACATCCATATACATATAAATATATACATACATACATATATATATATAAATATATACATACATACATATATATAAATATATACATACGTACATATATATATATAAATATATACATACGTACATATATGTATATATAAATATATACATACATACATATATATATATATAAATATATACATACATACATATATATATATATAAATATA
This sequence comes from Thysanoteuthis rhombus, assembly GCA_963457665.1. Taxonomy (NCBI): domain Eukaryota; kingdom Metazoa; phylum Mollusca; class Cephalopoda; order Oegopsida; family Thysanoteuthidae; genus Thysanoteuthis; species Thysanoteuthis major. The sequence goes on along the minus strand of OY735219.1, from coordinate 44,768,146 downwards.
TACATATATACATATATATATATAAATATATACATAGATACATATATATATAAATATATATATAGATACATATATATATATAAATATATACATACATACATATATATATATATATATGAATATATATATACATACGTATATATATATAAATATATATATACATACGTATATATATATAATTATATATATAAATACGTATATATATATAATTATATATATAAATACGTATATATGTATAAATATATATATACATACGGATATATGTATGAATATATACATACATACGTATATATATAAAAATATATATATACATACATATATATGTATAAATAGATATATACATACATATATATATATAAATATATATACATACATATATGTATAAATATATATAGACATACATATATATATATAAATATATATATACATACATATATATACATAAATATATATATACATACATATATATATATAAATATATATATACATACATATATATATATAGATATAACTATACATACATATATATATAGATATACACACACATAAATATATATACACATAAATATACATATACATATATATATACACACATAAATATATATATACATATATTTACATACATAAATGTATATATACATATATATATACATACAAAAATATATATATACATATATATATACATACATATATATATATACATACATATATATATATATACATACATATATATATATATACATACATATATATATACATACATATATATATACATACATATATATACATACATATATACATACATATACATACATGTATACATACATACGTACACAAATAAATTCATACATATATACATAAATACATATATATATATATACACATAGAAACATATACATACATATACGTACATATATACATATATATATACGTACATATATATACATACATATATATATACGTATATATACATACATATATATATATATACGTATATATATATTCATATATATATATATATAATTATATATATACATATACATACATATATATATATAAACATACATATATATATACATATACATACATATATATATACATATATATATACGTATACATACATATGTATACGTATAAATATACATACATTTATATATACACGTATATATATACATACATATATACGAATATATAAACA
>OY735219.1:44744945-44759248 GCA_963457665.1 Thysanoteuthis rhombus | reverse complement strand
AAATTAAGGAAATTCATATACAATAAAAAATGGTAAAAAAATGCTAAGTTCAGCATAGAGAATTACTTCACCATACTTCATTTTTAATGCATGATGTATTCTTCCATTCATATTCTTGGTAATCCTTTCAAGAAGAGAGATATTGATTATCAAATTCAAATTTCTTTTCTCAACGCAATTACCTCATTGTTTTTGTTGCCTCTTATTGCAGCTGTTCTCAGAGCAGATTGCATTTGGTAATGAATAAATAAACACCATGAATCGTAATAAAGAAGTCTTTCTATGTCGGAGGATGGCTAGGTAACTGTCCTACCGCTCTTGCCATCTTAGTTACTGGGACTAGCATGACAAGCATCAGTCCAGATCAAACCTTAAAGGTCAATTGAAAAAAATAAATAAAAAGAAAAAAAATCACTTTCTCCAAATGACGTGCATTCCGATGCCCTGAAGCTGTTAAAAATTGTATTCAATTTTTCTCTCTTCATATATCCTCACATATGGCTGAAAAATCAAAGTGTACATCTGCACAGAAAAAGATGGTAAGTATACAGGACTTATGTCACAGCTGACTATTTTCATCATCAGCCTTTTTCTCTGAGAAAGAAAAACCCAAATTTTTACAAAACAAATTATATAGTAAGCCAGTGATTATTTTTTTTTGTGGATATCAAAACTAAAATAATTGAGCTAATTTTAATATATTCTTTTATCATTAATACATTCATTTTTCACTGTATAGTTCACATATATTCCTCACATTCATTTCACATTGGTAATCCTAATTAATATCTATCAACATTAATTGCATTCCATTTGCAATAGGAATTATTGGTAAAAGAAAAAAATAGTATAAGTATTAAAACAATTTTGTATCAAAATTTGTATCAAATTATATTATTGTTTTGAATTAATTATTCATCTATGGTAACATAACATTTACTTGTTTGGTCTCCAGATATTTTAAGGCATTTGGTCCCATTTTCTTTTTCGAGTGATCCCATTTGAAAGAAAAAAAAATTTTAATTCTTTGTGGTTTCAACAGATGAAACCTTCCTCTTCTCAGAAACTTTGATTTCAAATTCAATGAAAAATCAAATTCAGGAATGTTGTCTGAGTCACTTTAAAAAAAGGCTACAATATTGTGGTCAACTGTGACATCATGTGCAGGAATAATAATTAGATTTTGCACATCAATATGGGAAAGATTAGTTGGCTATAAAATAATTCTTGGTTCGAAATAAGGTTTTTGTTAACAAGGAAATAGAATGTAAAGTAAAAAGACCAACTGAAATTTGTTTCACTTGACCTCTAAAGCTCAATCTATACCCCAACCTCATCTGCATCATGTTTTTGTTATCAACTGGTAGTGTCAGTTTTGGCGAACAAATTTATTTATTCATTACTAGAAGGAGAATTGTCTATCATTATTAACCATTTTTTAGATTGACATCGTATATTAAGCTATAATTCTCTGAATTTGGTGTATCATGTGGATTTTTGTCTCACTTGAAGAAAGGGAAATGGTGAATATATGAAAAGACAAATTTATTCAACAGAATTAAATGTACATACAGTATTGTATTGTATCCCTAATTTCAAAAGCTTGAAGTCTTTTCTCAAGTAAAAAGGCAAATTCTTTGTTTGGGTCAGAGACTAGGAAGCCAAAGATTTCTATACCGTTCTAACTGAATATCAACCTTTTTCAATGACTGAAAGATTTAACAAAACTTCACTCTGATTTTCTCTAATTTTCATTAAAGAAAAACTTATGGGTAAAAGTGAGTCGTTTCTAGATATTGTTTTTTTTTTGGTCACAAGTCTGAAAGCTTTAGTCCTTAATTTGCTTCTTGAATATTTAACCTGGCTTGGGCAGATATTTCAGTTAGTTTGATATTCCTACTGAAAAAAAAAAAAAGGTTCAATTTATCTCTCTCTCAAAAAAGAATTCAGATTTGGATCCTATAAATGACAAAAAATTATTCCCCTCTTATTACTAATATTGAACCCTTTTTTTTCCTAAGCTATAAGCAAATATTTTCTTAATGGGAATCTTATTGAATTTCAACATAAATCAAAATGAAACTGTTCATTACTTGATGAGTTTTTTTTGAGGGTCCAGCAAATTCATGAGCTTGTCTGCATACACTTTCTTGGAGGCTGTGAAGAGGATCACTTCAAAAACTTGAGAGACTCTCTCTAAAAACTCCCGAAAGAAAGGTCTGGTTCTGACAAAAACCTGAAAGACAAAAAGAATCATTTCGCATACTATGCATGAAACAAATCTAATCTGAAAAAAAGTTGGAAGTTTCAAAGAAAACATAACAATGAGTAACGTAATATATCCAATCTAATTATGTTATGTAAAAACCAATGTAATAATCATACACAGGAAAATCAACCAAGAATTCATCCTTATCATACAAAACACATTGCACCAAATTGAAAGAACAAATGAATTATGTTTATCCTAAGGTTAACACAATCTATGTCTACAATTAATTCTTAAATTCATAAGAGGAAATTAAAATGCAAATATCAAGAGGAATAAAACTGATTGAAGTATCCTCTTTCACAATTCTAGGTGAATTTCAATTTTTTTTTGCCAAAATTCCATCCGCCATAAAAATTTGAAGTTCAGCAGTTGAATAGGAGCAGTATCAAGTCGGTCATGAGATAAACATTTAAAATAAATGGTAAAAAAAATGAAAAGAAGAATCCTCAAAGAAAATTCAATGACTTGTGAATAAAATGGTCTATAAATATTTCATTAATTAAACAAATTAATTTTCCAATAATTTTTTTTCACGTTTTCCCTTGTAATGTGTTGATCAAATAGTTATTTGATGAAAGAGAAAAATAATCTCTCTTTCTTTGATTCAGACACTTGATACTAGTACATCATCATCAGTCTTTTGAAGTCTGTCATCAAACATGGACCTCCCCTAGGATTTGCTACTCCTCTCTATTGTGGGTGTTGCAGAGCCAGTACTTGCAGAATTCGTCTAGTTTGTCTCTCCATCTTGTATTCTGCAGGCCTTGGTTGCACATGTGATCTCTAGGGATCCATGTTGTGAGTTGTGATGTCCACTGGTTGTCCGCCATTCTGACCACATAACAAAACGATTGCCATTTGTGTTTTCTACTATGTCTTGTATTCCAGCTTTTGCCCTAATATATTGTGCTGTCTTATGATCTTTCCACATGAGGTTGAGCATGATTCTTTCATGCGTACGTTGCACGGTTCTCAGTTTGTGGGTCAATCTCTTGGTTAAGTTCCATGTTTCAGCTCCATTAGTGACTATCGGGAGGATGCATTGGTTATATACCCTTCTTTTTAGAACTAATGGGATCTTGATTTTGAAGATAGAGCTTGCTCTTCTGAAGGCTTGCTATCCTAGAGGGATTCTTTGCTTGATTTCATGGAGAGTCATAGTTCTAGGTAGATGTAGTCTACTTTCTCCAGTTCTGCATCTTTGATTTTGATCATTTTGTTCTAATTTCTGGCATGGTTGCTGTACATGACCTTTGTTTTACTGAAGATCATGTGTAGGCTCCATTCATTCAGTTCATCAAGCATGAGTTGGAGGTTGTGTGGGTTCTCTGCAAGAAGGACATTGTCATCAGCAAATCTGTGGTCGCTATTTTATTCCCTCTATTTTCCCAGTCAACGTTTCTGAATATCATCTCAAGGCAGCTGTGAAGAGTTTGAGTGAGTTGTTATCACCTTGTCTTACCCCTTTTTGGAACTGAAAGGGATCCGAGTCTTTATATAGCCAGATAGAGGAGTCGCTGTTACTGTATTTATTTTGCAGTATTCTGATGTATACAGATCTACACCTAGTAGAGTGATGGCCTTCATGACCATGGAAATTTCCACAGAGTCAAAAGCCTTCTTGAAGTCTATAAATACTACATAGAGGGGTATTTTGTATTCTGCCTTTTCTTTCAGCTTATCTATCAAATGGAGAGGATTGGTTTTCATCTAGTGCTTTAGTGATTCGGGTGAGAGATGACTTTTGTGAAAAGTTTGTAGATGCTGTTGAGTAGGCTTATAGGTTTGTAGTTGTTTAGGTCTTTCAGGTTTCCTTTTTTTAAAATTTTTTATAAAAGCATTATGATTGCCATGTTCCAATCTTCCGAGACTTTACTTTGTTTTAGGCACAAATTGATTCTGACTCCTGCATACATCTTTCAAATATTAAGTGATGAAGTAACCTATTGATATTTATTGTGAATGATTGTTTTTATACAACAACTATGTTAAGGTATTATCTTGATTTTTTCCCGCCTCATATCAAGGCATTTTTCTGAAGGAGTTCTACAATTAAAACTGGCCAATACTTTTCATTTGAAAAGAATAATTTTTTCCCCATTTTTTTTTCATTGAACTCTGTCTGACAGCAATGAAAAAAATAAAATCAGCGGTAACCTTCTTCCACAGGTGTTGTAATATGGCCCTTATCAGCAACTATACAAGAGGTATTTTCTGTTGAGCAGATAACTTGGAAGAAAAATACCCGAGAAAATATTAGGTTGACGCTAAAGTTTCCAGTGCTATCTTCTGCATAATGTTAGGGAAATCTTAGACACCTTTCAAAATAAATAGAACCTTCTAAGGGGGGCAGGTCTCCTCCTCCTCCGAGTTAGGAAGTATTCAAAGGGAATTCTTTATAAATTGCTGGAAACTGGACAGATTGTTACTGCTCAATGCTACAGTTATCTGAATGATGCATTCAAAAAGACAGACCTTTCTCTGAGTAAGGCAGTCAATCAGTGATTAGGTTGTATGACATCACCTGTCCTCATGTTGCAAATGCAATGCAGCGAACAATCAGGGAGCTAGGATAGTAGGTTCTTCCACAAGTGGCATATTCTTCAGACTTGTCACCTTGAGACTATCACTTGTTTGCCCTCATACAACATTTGGCCTCAGCTCAGTAGTTCCAACAAATTCCAGATATCAAATTCATTGAATCAAAACTGGAATTGTTCCTTTATGATGAAATACACAAACAAAACATTTTGTAAAAAAATATAATTCTAAAAAAGTGTATTGCTTTTACAACAGTCTAATATTTTCAAGTTGATTACTCCTTAGAGCATATTCATTTATTCTGGTTCATTTAAAAATATTTGTGATTCATTTAACATTTAATCTGATCACCACACACGTTTAATACTAGGGTTTTGTGATTGGAAATAATGCTCTTCCTTTGGATTTTTAAAAAACAAAATAAATCATTTTTTATATTTTTTTTATTGTACATATAAAACAACAAGATTCAATCAAAGTGACATTGTTTTATTCATAGATATTGGTTTCAACATCCCATGATATGCATTTAAACACATACACACCTCAACTGTAATTTTATACTATAAAATCAGTTTTCACGATGAAAAAGTACATTTAAAATTTTGCAGTAAAATATTTCAGGCTCAAACTTCCTAAAATTGAAGCAAAGTTTTCATCAAATCAATATTTTCCCAATTAGTTACTCAGGATGAATTTGCATTATCAACAAAATATTCATTCAATCCAACAATTAATATCTTATTAAGTTTCCATCCTATTGATAGGTCTGAAAGAAAGCATAGAAAGCAAAAATATTGTGAATAGTGATGATGCAATGTGAGCAGGCACTTTGCCAAACTATAAGAAAAAATATCACAATGTCTGTTGTAAATGATTCAAGATATTTTTCTTTATATATAGTCTGTAAATAACCAATACACTCACAACACAAAGGTACAAATTAGGCCACTATTTCGACTTAAGATACACCCCACCATAAAAAAGGAAAATCACCAACACAAAAAGATGCATTGAATTAGCTGCCATTTCTCAAAAAAGTATCATTGAACAAAGACCGGGTTGCCGTAACATTTGTCCACCATTAGCAAGACTCATTATTAAAAACACGAATTGCCCATACACAGTATCAGCCCCATCCGTCAAATCTTATCAACCTCCCAGAACACCAATCCCTTTTAACTACCCACACACACACACATTCACCTAACTTATCTTATTGACCCGACATATATACTTACAATCACTAACATTGATCTCCTTTTGTACATCTTACTTACACACATAATCAATAGTATCTGGCCTTAACCCACAGACATAGTCATTAACACCTCATGATGATAACCCTGAGGACCTGATACACATTTCTGCCCAGCCACTGTTTTCATTATACACTGAATAAATTAATAACCCCACCCACTACAAATTACGAACCACATATAAAACACCATTTCATGTATATCTCTACTTAATTGATAAAGCCAGCTTTGGTGAATTAAAATAAAGGAATTAATTTGTGAAAATGGCCTTGATATTGTTATTCCACTCACAAATCTCTATGATATATTTAGAATGATATAATTTTAAAGAACATAAGTTTTCAATACAGCTAAAGTTTTATAAAAGTAGGCATGCGTTTTCGTCTGTTTTCTTTGTTTATATCTGAATGTGGCACTTATTAATAACAAAAACTTAGGAGAAAACCTATTAAAAATAATTTTGATCATAATTCTAAAAACATACCAGAAAAATTATTTCAACTAATGTGACTGGATGAGAAATAATTTCAACTTGATATAGGTAACAAGAAATAAATATTTTCGTAACTGGAAATGATATACAGTAAATCCACGGTTTAATCAACCTCTATATAACAGTTTTCAGATTTAGTGAACACTCTAACTGTATTTGTGTAATAAACTCACTTTGTTTTGTATCAATCATCCAGTTATCACATGTTATTGGCAGTTTCTGTGATTTCTGAATGTTTACCTCTTATTATATACATTTGTAATCCTTACAACTCAGAATAGCATTAACTGATGCATAAGTTAAAAGAAGGCATATGTACCTAATTGTGGCACAGAAATAAGAGCAGATTGAAAAATTTAAAACGAAGTGTCTTAGTAGCATGGGTTTGTGAAATTCTCGGTGAAAAAAACAAAAACAGTTTCCGATGTTCAAAAATAAAGAAACCTATTGCTGATCTTGCGAATGTGATCCAACAGCAGAGAATAGAAAACAAGTGAGAGTTGTCAAAGCTAAAAATTTACAAGAAGCAGTTTATAAATGTTATGTTCAACAAAGATTTAGAGGTGTTAATGTAAGAAATCTAGAGATAAAATCTGCTTTTGAAATGTTTGTTTTTTTTCTCCATTTTTTAAAATTATAATTCACTGCCCTTTCTCTGGTAACAGTTGATTCAACAGACACTCATTTACCCCAATTAGTCCTTTAAATTGAGGGTTTACTGTATACCTTAAAATTATACAGTCATATAGTTCTTCAAAGAACTAATAACCAGATGGAAGAAGCATAAATTCTTCATATTGATTGAGAAAAAAAAGGAAGAGCAAATCTACTTATAAGCAGTGCTATTTTTCTGTTTCTCTCTTTAACAATGGACTCTTCAACTTGAAGGTAACAATTTTGCAGAGAGAATATATCCCCTATCAACCATTTAAAACCATGGATTCTTCCATCAAAAAGATTTAGTACTTTCTTTCCTAAGAAAAAAACCCAAAAAACATTAGTTTAAAATTCAGTACCCAAGGATTAACTACTAATTGACATTTTTCTTTCATAATACAAATGTGGTAACAACACTAAGAAATAAAAATAGATTCAGATCTCAAGGTTGTTATTAAATTCATATTCTAATGGTTGAACAAGCAAAATGAATAAGAAATGAAAAATGAGTTTCTGGCGAGATTCAAACTTGCATCCTTTATTGTGACAGCAGCGTACCTATTAGACTATTAAAGCTTAACAAGCAAATGATCAGATTAGTCATGTATCTACCTTCTATAGCTTGATTTTTACTACCACACTATAGTTTGTTTGCACTGCTAGTACCAGATGTAAGAGTTTCAAGTTGTCTGAATTCAGTCTTTCTTTATTCTTCAATTCTGATCCATGCAGCTTACTAAACAGTCATACTCAAAGACCAGTATGATGATGATGATAGAATAAATGACCAGTTTATTGATGTGGATGATGATGATAATAGTCATAGAACACATGTAAAAACCCCAAGTTTCAACAGAAAGCAGCAAAAGATGAAACAAAGACTGGTAAAAAATCAACAATAATAACAACAAGGCTTCATCTAGAAATTCCGACAACTTAAGACCAACATAAGTCAAATTTACTGGAATTTTCATTTTTGTCTTCTAACCATCCTATAATAGTAATCTTGAACTAATGAGAAAGCAGGGAAGAAAAGAGAGAAAGTTTTCGTAAGATTACCTGATAAGTGATGTCCTGAAAAAGAACTGGGAAAGTAAATGCGGCATCTTCCAGTTCAGTTAGGCTGCAATGGACCAGGGTTTCATCCTGAAAAAATGAGAACGACTATGAGTACACAATGTACAGATGCATGTTTTGGCACAAATTGACCCCACTCAATTTCAATGCCCAAGGTCCCTATTTTCAAAAGGAAACTTCAAATAATTTTCTAAAGTAAACCAAGGAAATAATAATAATAGGTAATAAAAGCATAATATCCTCCACTTCTTTATTAAACAATTTTGCTGCATTTTTATACCCCTCAACTGTTTTGCTTTTCATAAAGCCAGTGCTGTACCTGAGGAAGAGTGAAGACTGAAATTTCCCAAATATGATCCTTTTTACAACTGAAAATATATACTTGAGTGAGAAAAAAAAAAGCATGTCTACAGTCAAAACATGTCATATGTAAATACTGATTCACACATCTGATTATTTATTACAATAAATCTACATTTCACTACAAATGACCATGAACTTGAATTTTCATATTTTTCAAACAAACAGGATGTTTACTGTACTCACCAAACAGATGATTTAATTTTTCATCAGATGAGATTACCAACAGAAGTTAAAAGATGCTAACATGATTACTTGAATGAATTGATCCATTTTTATTTAGAGTGTCCTGACATGCAAAATAGATGTGGGCCGTCACTCATTGGAAGAAGCAGTTATGATATTGCTGCACACAGAGTTTCTATACCTTAGTCAGTCACCTACTATTGTCTTGGGGAGTATGATTTTTTAAAATATTTTTAGATATTCTTAATAAATTAAGCTTAGTAAATATTGAATGTTACCACTCAACTCGACACCCAGCATAAGCTTTTCAGTGGAACAAGAAAGTCATGATTTTTTTTTTTCTTCATTTACAGATACTCAATTCAAGACTATTTCCTAATGACATCATCCCAATGTCATGTAGGTGTGTATGCATTTGTTTCCTTCACTGGATCAACTTGACATAGCTTTTTCCAAAATGAAACAAATCGTATAAAGATTTTTGGCAGAGGAAACTGATTAAAAATACTTCTTTGATGAAGATATTCAATAGGTCATGTATTACTCATGCAGCACACAACAATGTTATTTGCCATTGATTGGAATAAAATAACCCACGAGATCATTTTCAACTTTTGATGGCTAATGAATATAAAATTGAAAACAACTCAAGGTAATATAAATTGAGAAATGTAGGTATTATCAATAGTATGGTAGTGTTTAAATTGGTTCAAAAGCAGAATCTTATAAAAAAATAAAAATAAAAAGCCCATTGATAACTAATTTCTCATTTTATACACGAACATAGAACCACCCAGATTAAGTTACCATTTACAGGTTAAAGAAAAACAACTACCCTTCTACTATGTTGAAAAACATTTAGGAAGTTGGGGGAAGGGTACTTACCAGATCTAGGACAAGAGAGAATTCAGGTGAACTTCGAGTTTTCAAGGGTAATGCTGGTGCCCGTGCTCGTAGCTCATCTGTGAGGGGTGGTAATGAACGAATAAAGTGATATCTACAAGAAATAAAAATATATCATAGAAAAAGCACTGGCAACATTGAATACAAATTGTTCAGTTTCTTCAAATTTCAAGTAAATTAAAACAATTTTCATGTTCAAATCAATGCAGTTAACTTCATCTAATTTGGTGCTTCACCAAAGCATTTCACTAACAGGTTGGATTTATCCATTCATCTGTAAGTTATCCTACCCAATGGTTCAAGATAACCTTTTCTCACTCATCCATTCTAAAAAGATTCATGGATGCTAAAAGGATGAGTTGTTTTGAAATTATCTAATCATCGACTTATCAAAATCTAAATAAGTATTCTTAAGTGAGAATCAAACATGCCACATTCTAACCAGGTAAGCAGACCAAATCTCTTGGTTTTGTATTAAAAATGAAAAATATTTTTCCCACCGGAGCCTCATCCGGTACAAAGTGATAGATAAGAAAAAGTCACTGTGTGTTCTATAAAACATCTGCATACGTTTTTTGATGAGAAAAAAAAATGAAAGACACCATATTGTGAGAGTTTAAGACTTTATATTTGTGCCTCTGTACTTGTGCATAACAATATTTGACGAGAATAAAACTGTCTAGTGAAAACAAAGTGAATAAAGAGCAAAGAAAGAAGGATGTTAATAAGAAGGACATAGCCATCTTGAAAATAATTAGAAAGTATAGAAAATCAGTTGGAATTGCAGTACTTCTTCAGTTTCTATTAATATGCTGGAAAAAAAAACTCCCACATGTTTTTGCTAGGGTCTCTGATGGTTACAGATAATAAAATCAATATTTAGAGAGTAAGATGATTGTTTACTAAAAGAAAGAAAATTCAATCTTTACACTCACGGATCAAATGGTTCAGGCTCTGGTTCCCATTCTTCAAAAACTTCATCCTCTCCAGGGATAGGGAAAGGTGCGACTTGATCATTTGTGTCTTGTGAGACATCAATGTGTTCCTGTTGGCCAACAGTACTGGACATATGTGATGGGTGGAGGGAAATGCTGGGTTCTGTGCTGCTATCCACAAGCAAAGGATCCACTAACACTGGTTCAGGGACTGAGGAGATTAGACTTTCTCGGGGTTCTTCATTCTCTTTGCCTGCAAAAAATAAATCAATGTCAATAAATAGCCTTAAAGTATAATAATAAGTTGTCCATAACTTCGAGGAGTTATGAACATTGTTCATGTTGTTGAAACAATTGGACTATTACTTCATGTTACCACAATGCATGAAGGTCAACTCCCTTGCTTCATTAAAATCTAAAAGGCAAACAAAACACAATTCATTTCTCCATACAATATTACTGCAAAACTATGTGCCCCATTTCAACTCCTTTATAGATAGTTCCTATAAACTTTACCAAAATAAGTTAACCTGAGCCAGGCTTTAGAAGTGGGAGTGAATTTGTTTACATCACTTTATTACTGTTATTTGTACATGATGTCAACATGCACTAATACTGTGTTTGAATAAGTTTTTTTTTCATGACTTGAAAAAAAAAAAACCGAACAAAAACTAATTAGTCTGAATTTCTGAGATGATAAATCATAATCATAGACGGATTCATCCGAACAGTTGTCCTCATCTTGGTTGTCACAGACAATATTTTGGCTGTTGTATCCTTCAGCCTACTTCAGGTGTCTATTTGGTAACGTTCTCAGAATTTTGGAGCAATTCCTTCACCACAGGAATAGGCTACTTGTATTCCACTGTCCATATGAGGGAATATCTCACATTAGTTCATTCTCATATCATTTTGTCCTTGCATACACTCTGGATTGCAGAATGAGTGTACATGGACTAAATGAAGGGTTCAGTTTGAGAATGTTACCTATTAGGACAGGCACATGAAAAAGGCCAGAAAGTAAAAAAGCAGAAACATTGTGAATATAACAACCAAAATAAGTTGAGATAAATAGGTATGTAAAAAAATTAATTTTGAAAGTTCAACAAATGGCTTCGGAAATAATGTTTGAATATTATATGTATTGAGAATAATCAATGTTAAATTTTCAAAACTTTTGTTGTCAAAGTATAACTCCATAATATGTTTTGTTCATTTCAGTAGACTCCTTGAGGAGCACAGGGCAATAAGTGCTCTGCTGCAGTTTCAGTAGCAAGTAGGTTTCTTTGGGTGGAATTTAGAGGCACATCTCCAACTCTACTCGAGCTTGTGACTAGCTATGGGGACTGCCAAGCTGTCATTTTTTAAAAACTTCTGTTAGAGTAACCTCTTACAAGGTAATTAACTCATAGCAGAGGGTGTGGGAGTCTGTATGTGGATTCATGTCTCCCTCAGGACTTTAGTGTGAAGTGAATGTAAACTGACTCAACTGAAATTGATTCCATTTTCCTACACCAGTAACCATTACCCTACTCTGCACTTACATTTACATTACAAAAAAATTTCAAAAGTAAAATTCAACAAGTATCTTAAAATTGCAGTTAATTGATTTTAAAGCTGAAATTTGTGCAACGAATGCAGACTGAATGCTCACCTTGAATGTTAAGTAAACAGCAACAAAGCTAATGTATTGTAAAATATATACACTAGAAAATATCAATCGTAATTTCATATAGAATATACAGTGCCTTCAGATAGTCACCTTGTTCTTGTGAATAACAAGTGTTTGTAGCTATGGGAAATAGTGGAAAGAATATTGTGTTGTTATCAAGTTGTTCATTGTACAAGCATCCACATTAGATTACAGAAGTAATTTCTCATTCTACTTTTGGATATATGTCTATCATACATTACTTGATGATTAGAGAATATTGATCATTACAACAAGCTAAAAATTATTTATAAGGCAGAATATGTTATTTCTAAAATTTCCATGGGTTTTCAACACACTTGAAATATTCAGTGCCAACTGACGTGTAGGCCAAAAATAAAACAATAGCATGGCTGGAATGGAAGTATTAGCCATAGCAATGTGCAGAGGACAATATGTAGGAAAGGTGTAATCTAAAAAAGGTGATGTTACATAATTTATCAATTTCTGTTTATTGCAGCCAATGTTTACAAAAAATTCCAACTATAAGTTAGTACCTACCCTTTGCATTAAAAGAAGAAGGGTTGTAAGGATTGGGCAATTTTTGCAACTATCCATGAGTGTGGGACCCCAAATTGAACTGACCATGTCTCACTGTTGTCGTAAAAGGATGCTATATCAATCAGAAATGATAAGTATGACACGACCAAGTAAAACCATAGTACATTCAATGCAGTCAACTTTTGTTTTTGATGGTTGGGGATGAAATGAATGAGTGCTGACCAAATGCTGGGTCATGTTTCTGAGAATATATTGATTCAAAAAAATCCAGTCAGTATCAAGTTTCTTCAAACTTTTCATCAGCACAAACATAAACATTTTCAAATAGATTAAAATATCTGGAGAAACACAAAAACATCACATAAGAACCAAATTGTCAATTATCATCAAACAGTTGCTTGTAATAATCACTTGACTGTTTTCTTCTGAATCCTGACACAGATAAGCACACAAGCATTTATCAATTTTAAATGATATTCATGGAAAAATTTGGAGAACCAAAACAAAAAACAATATTGGTTCAAAACACCTTTAATAGAATTGTATTGTCGTATAAATCATACTATTCAATGTAAGATCTGATGAATACATTATCATTATTTGAAGGGGAATTATGAGTCAATGTAGAGAATAAACCACCTCAGTGAATAAGAGAGTACAAACATTGAATGCTTGATGCAACTTCTAGGGTCTATTACAATAACAAAGAGTACTTGGGACTGAAAACAAAAAGTACTGGAAAGAGTACTGTACATCTAATAGTGCTGAAATTTTGATAGAGTGGCTGTTAGATACAAGAAGTGGATGTTTTCTGCAGCATAGAAAATGTTATTTCTTACATGAAGGAATTCGGTCAGGTTCTCCTTTTTGCAATGCATCTGGAACAGCAAGATCCAGATTTTTACACAGAGTATCAGCAACTGGAAGCGAATAGAGGAAGGCATTAGCCAGGACATCAGAGAATATGGCAGTACAAACATGAAAATTAAATAAATTCATACTTGACCAGCGGCCATGAAAAAGTAGGAATAACGCGCATAAACATCTCTACCAGAAAACAAATTACAATCCCCACCATTTATTCAACAATGGCAATCAGATTAAGCAGGTGGAATCATGTTAAAATGTTAGGCCAAAAGTTTTTTCATATCTAGTGAAAGAAATTGTAATCATGAATTTATAAATGCTTGACAAATGAGATAACTATTTTTATATAACTATTTAAATAAGACTAGTTTGGCCTATTAACATCATATAAACTAAGTTGCAAATAATTCCAGTACTGGAGAGACTGTGAGGTTAACAAATTGATTTTTATGAAAAAAATAATAATCTTCTTTGCTATATTTAACTTGCACAGAATTCAATTTCAATAAAACAAAGAATACATATATTTTTGAGGGTTAAC